>VXAY01005267.1:401058-437301 GCA_013399855.1 Oxyruncus cristatus | reverse complement strand
TTTTTGGGGGATTACTTTCTTTTTTTTTTTTTTTTTTTTTTTTTTTTTTTTTTTTTTAACATGCCCAAGTAAACTAAATTGGTGAATAAAAAATACAGGCATCTTGAAAACATTCTGGTTTTTTTAATTCAAGTATTATATTTTTAATTATGATAAACACCCTTAGGAGGACTAAGCCTCCAGTGAAAATGTCAGATGGAACAAACCCCTTCATTTTTTCCTTTTGATTATACCAAGAAAACATTGATTAAAAAAAATCTTTTAGTACAATTGAGAATTAGTTTTCCTTTGTGATTTTTCAGAAATCTGAAATTCTGTCAGTTATTTGCAATACTGTACCTACACATCAACGCCAATCATCCTGAAAGATAAGTAATGTGGCTACTTGTATCAGCATTTCTACTTTATAAAGTAAGCCTTGTCTGGAGTTTGGGTTTCTTTGGCCTGGGGATAAGAAGAGCTAATTAATATTTGTTTATGTATTTATACAGTTTTTTATTTGGTTTTAAGAAAGGAAACCTTTAAGTTGCACAGGGTCCATTTTAAACAAGTAAAGTTTCTTTTTTAATGTTTCTCAAGAAAGAAGATGAGATGCACAGATTTGAGACGTTTAATTTCACTCCAGTGAGCATACACTGGCTCATTAGATTGTGTTTTTGAGATTGGATTTTTAAGCAGTTATTTTAAAAAAAAGTACCCAGTTTAATGGTTTCTGAAGCATCATTAACAACTAGATAAATTCAAATTGAGTGCTAAAAGAAAAAAAATAATAACATTATTACTTAAATAGTTTTAAACTATTCATTAAGACTATGAGACAGTAAAAACTGGAAAAAGCTTTGAACTGTGTATCCTACCTTTTACTAGATTTTGTCACCTTTCCCTTTTTTCACACTCACCCAATCCCTTTTTTTCCTTTGAGGCAATTAAGGTGTTTCTTGAACTCAGTTTTGGAGCCTGGCCTTCATGGTGGGAACAAGATGCTCTGTGTACTTATTAGAAACATAAAGTAAGCTAGTAAACATGGGAGTTCACTCTGTATATTAAGAAAGCAGCAACTACTGCACTTTTCAAGACTCCCTTCCCAGCAGGTAGTTAAACTGATATAACTGTATTTTCGTATATAGAAATTCTACAAACAGACTAGTATGGACAAGCAAATGAGGTATAAGAAGAGACATATAAGATATATCTTCCTTGACTATCCTTTTGTCCTATCCTAATCATGTTTTTCACTTTCCCTCCTTACTTCATGCTGAACACTGATAAGGGAAAATTCAGACCAAAGCTAATATGTCATTTTAAAGACAGTGATTTTAAGTATCAAATGTTTGGCCTGCACTTTTGGAATAGCAAACATATTAGATCACTTCTTTTGTGGTGCCCTTGTTTATTGGAAAGCAGCTTGTACTTTATCTTCTCAGCCACAATTATGGATAATGTTTTGGGTAGTAGAATCTAGTTTTGATTATTAAATTATATGTTTAGAGCTGCATTCTTATTGAATTTCCAGGTTAACTTTTTTGTTGTGACTGCCTATTTTAGTTATGACTGCAGTAGGTAAATGAATGTCTCTGTCCCGACATAATGTAATGCGTAAATAGGGAAATTATGAAAAAAAATCCGTTTGCACAAAATAGTAATCTTACCCTAGCATGATACGTTTTGGAAAGACTATGATGTTAGCAAAGCAGAATCTGAAGCTTAGCTGGCAATGCATCATTCATTCTTGCCCGAGACATTCTTTCTGAGAGAATCCTGCCATCAGTCTTTTTACATAATGGTAATAAAAAATAAAGCAATATATGGTGACTCAACAGTCAATCTTTGCAGGCTCCCTGACAAGTTACACTGTCAGACATTTGAAAATCTGCGCTGGGGCATGCTGGATAAAAAGCGTAAACTGAAATGTGTTGAAGAAGTATGGAGACATAACATATAAGAAACACTTCAGAATAATAGTGTATAAATTCTGTATGACTCAACAGCTGTACAGGTAGAGAAAGCCCAGCATGACATCGCCTGATTTAAGAAAACTTGAAGGCAGAATTAATCATTGATGTGGCTATTTCTGGAAACGAAAGGGATTTTGAAAGAGAGGAAAATGTGAAAACCATACAGATTGAGTGACTGTACCATAAAATAAGATTACTCTTGGTAATTTAGCAGTAAAAGTAAAATGTGGCCAGCTCTAGCATCTAACAAGAATGTGTTGGACACAGAAATTGTCTGGTTTTACATATGATGCTTGCCAAATCTACCATTCTTGGAAATCCCGCCTGCATTCTTGTTTCTCTAAAGGGAATTCATGGTTCATTTGTTTGCTTCCAAAAATGAATATGAACAAAATTTGTGTCCTTATGGGAGGACACACACTGTAGCCCAAAGTAGCAATGCAAGCAACCTCTGCTACCTTTCCTCACAAAGTCAAAGAGTAGAGACTGTCCTCAGCAGTCATGGCAGAGAACATCACCTGTGTTTCAGTCATTGGCAGCTGATCTTCTACATTTCAGGTAGTGACTGCATTGAAATAACAAACAAAATCAATTTAAAGACAAATAAACAGTTGAATGAGGTAAAACAAGTAATAGAAAAAAAAATAACAGGAGGTAAACTTGTCTGCAGACATGACAGTTTGGACAGCAGATACCCAGGAGCAAAACACGTAGGGTATGGTGGTGAGGGGAACTTCCCACCAAAGAGGCAGGAAAATATTTTGAGATACAGGACAGCTTTTTAGCTGAAGGATCAGCAACAAAGAGACTTGCCCACACCTGGAGTTATGACTACATGTGAAGCAGACTTGGCAAGAGAGTTAAGAGAAAAAACCTGAACTGAGTTTCCAGGATCTTTGATGTAAATATTACAGATACTCATTTAAAAAGATATTCCTTAGGGACCTGAAGCAGCACAGAACTACCAACTCCTAATAACTTGTACAGATCCTAAAAAATACTACCAGGGCCTGATTCTGGTCTCAGAGTCTCCAAATTGTACAGCCAGAAATGTCTACTGCCTTTGAAATCTTATGTATCTCAGCCAAAAGTTTCTTTTTAGCACTGTTCTCTCAAGTTAAATTGCTAGTCCTGCTTGTGGTAACACATGTATTATGAAAGGCTGCAGGGAGAGCACTGTTTCATGAAGTATGTGGGGAAACAGGTTTTAAATTCATTGAAAGTTGAGTGCCTAACCTTGTAACTTTACCCCTCTGTCTGTGCTTACAAGTTAAGCAGGTTTAACACAGATCAGAGGTATCCAGGGTGATAACTGACTGCAGTAAAAAACACCAAGGCAAACTAAAACAAAAAAAAATCCTCCAAACCCTCAGACAACCCTTCTCCCTCCCAAGCTATTCAGCAGGTTGCCGTGTTTCTTCTGAACTGATGTCCCTGCATATTAAGAACAGGCTGCTGCTAGAGCCATTGCCTTTGGAGTGTGAAATGGAGTGGCATTAAGCTCTGGCTGCTGTGACTCATATTTGTTTGTCCTCATACAGCTCGGATTGCCTGCTGGCATCTGGGTTGCAGGAACATACACATGGTGCATCCATGGAGCAATGCCTGTTTCTTCAGACAAAGAACTGAACACTCTGTGACAGCAGGTCCACCCCTCTGGTGGAGATCAGAGAGTGCAAATCTGTTCTCATGATGAAATCCACGGATGATTTCATGGGAGAAGACAATGAAAGGAAACATTTCAGCAACCCCACAGTAAAGTACTGTAGCACTCTTTCTAGAGGAGAGGCTATGAATGAAAAATGAATATCTGTGTTAGTAATTTCTGATGCTGTAGATTTAGGGCAGAACTACAGCTGCTGACCTTTTTCTAATGTTTTCCAATAACCATACATTTTGATCTTCAAGTTTTTGTTTATGAAAAATTATGGAAAAACTGCTACATAAGAATAATTAAAAAAAAACCTTTTTGAAGACTTCCACTGTGAGAGAAATTTGTCTTGGCCTTTTGCTCTGAAGGTGTATGTTTCAATCATCAAATTATGCTCTCAGTAAAACTGTAGAACAACCATGCAGGGCTCTGTGCTTCCTTTCCTGTGCTTGCCACTCATCACCCTGCCCCTGTAAACTGCTGTCATACAGCATAAGCTGAATTTCTTGACAGGCATCTGAGAGATAGGCTGCCATCACTTACACGTGGATGAAGAACAATGAAAATTTGGACAAACTGAAAATAAGAACATAATCCAAAAGTGTATCTTGGTCTCTGTCATTTAAACTTTGGCCATCACATTGGTAGGCGTGGATGAAGCACCTGAGCAGACTGCTGAGACCTGCACTGTTGAATAGCAAAGTGCAACACCAGGAGCAGGCAGGGGTCTTGTTTTCCACTGGGTTCAGGGCAGCAGAATCGCTGTTTTCTGTTGCTCAAAGATATTGGAAGTGTTTAATAAGGTGAGAGGAATGGAGGGATTAATTCCTTTTATGACACTGAATTTAGGCAGCTCAAGGGATTGTTATCTTGCACTGAAACTGGGAGCTGAAACAGGCTCTCATTTCTGTCTGCAGCAGTGGCTCTCCAGTCCCAAATCCAGCTAACCTGACTCTCACTGGAAATTGAGAGTCACTGTTCCAACATGAGGACTGATTAGCTAAAGGTGTTTTTGATTGCTGTATGAGGCAGATCTCTCTCTCTTTTCTTTTTTTTTTCTGGATGCCAAGCTGGGCATCCAGAGATCCAAGATCTGTCTTCTTTACAGGTAACATCCTGTTTTGCTCCTGTGCAAGGAAATAACAACCACAACAGCAGGGATTGAATGATAGTGTAACTACTGCCTAAAAATCAGTGATACTGTGTTGTTCAAATTAAAATAGTGATTCTTTGGAATTTTGTTAAATACTGAACCTATGTGAGAATTGGGCATTATTACATTTGTAAAGACTTACTGGAAAATTTAGCAGCAATATTTTCCTGATACACACTATCTTACAAATCACCATGTGGACAGGTTTGGGTTTTTTTTCTGAACAAGTTTAGAATTGAAACTCCCAAATACCACTTCTATTCTGGAAAGTTTTAGGAATTCTTTTAATGTTTGGATCTTTTACCACTTTCTCAAATGTAGCTGAAATTTTGGAAAAAATGAGGAGTACCAGCAGACAGACACTCGAATAGGCAGACAGCATGATCACATAAGCACTGTTTTCTTAGGAAAACAAAATTATATTGGAGCACCAGGAGGCTAGTTGACTGAGATCTCTCATCTGTAACTCTGGGGTATATTAAGTGTTGGCTTCTTGGTTTTTAAAGATCTCCTTCTATCAAGCCTTCACTTAATAGCCTTGCTGATCACTAATGGAATATAGACTATTAAAAAATCTTCTGAAACAAACTAGTGTTTTCTTAAAGCTGCATTTCTGAATTGTTATTAACAACTTTACTTGCTTAATTGCATTGGTAGGCCTGTGATACCATCACCAAAATATGGTGGGTTCTCGGCCAAATTTTTCTTCCTTGAATGTGGAGAAATGTTTTTTTGTCTTCTAATAATCACTCCAAGTTCTCTCACTTTTTGTTTGTATTTTCCTCCTACTCAATGTTACTCATACTTGCCCTCAGTTTTGGGAAATTAGTTGTTTAGAAGAGCTGTGTATGCAGCTGATTAAGACTGTCCTCTGTTTAATTGTCTATTGAATAGAACCAGATTCTGATCTCCACTCTGTAGGCAATCACCTACACAAAACAATTACACTTTGTCCATCATAACATTAAATAAAATAAACCATTGTTGAGTACCAGACAATTTATATAGGAAATCACATTTCATAACTTTCAGAAATTGTAATGCCTATGCCTCACAACAGCCTTCACTTCCCAAACAGAACTTAATTAGTTTTCTCTACATGAGAAGGTATTGTGGAGAGTTTTCTGGTATAGTTCTGTGAGCTGCTGCAGACCTTCCATAATCACTGCCTCATGAGGTAAGTTACCCAGTTCCCAAAACCCACAAATGTTTTGCCACATCTCCATACATAATCTCACTGTGCCCTTGCAAATTGTAGCCAATATATTAAAATTCCAATCACTTGAAACATGCTTACTATAACATACTTTTCCAACTACAACACACTTCTGCTTTCCAAGAAATTTCTGATGGTTTTAGCTTAAACATGTGAACAAAACCAGTAATTTCTTCACCTTATTTCTCCCCTGGTTTAATAAATTTGAAAAAAAAAAAAGAGAGAGTTTGTAATACATTGGGTTTATTATCTCTGTTGATAAAACTATTATTATTGTCATCACTATTAATCAAATCTTCCATACTACTTCATTTTGCCATTGACCAGGGAGAGTAGTCTGTACTACTTATTTATAAGCCTCTGCTTACATGATTTTTTTTGTGAAAAATTCATCAAATCCCAGTATATACTCAACAGTCCACTGCTTTCTCACTCCTGAAGTGAAAGTATCTCCAGGGAAGTCAGCTGAATCCTGTTTAACATTGAAGACTATGATTTACATAATTCCATGTGGTATGTCTTTATGGAAGAATGTCGCAATTGCTGTAAGAGCTTCCCAAACTTATTGTTGCAGATTTATTTTTACTCCCATGAAATGTTGCGGCATTTACCGTCCATGTGACTTCTGCTGATGACTATCCTAAGGGCCTGAGGTAATAGGGCTTTCAACAGTTCCCAGGCTATGTTCACTGTTACACTAAAACTGATCAAACTTCACGGGAAAATAAAAGAGGCTGATCTCCTTTCCCTAGTTCTATTGAGCAGCTATTCCAGGAAATGACTCCACAGAGAGTTGTCATCTAATTTTCAGCTGTATTCTTGAGTTTACAGAACTTATTCCTCATTCTTCCCAGTATGCAGTGATGAATGACAATGTATCTCTCTTGCAAGGACACTGAAACACCTTTCTTGGATGTTGCTTGCTCCATTCCATCAGAATTATTATCACATACAGACTTTGCAGCTTTCAGTTCCTTCAGGGACTTGTTTGGTATCTGACTCACTGAGTAGATGGTAGTGCTGCTGCACTTAAAACAGAGTTGAAAGCATCCTGATTTTCAATCTCTTTTTTTCACCAGGAAACTTACTCAGTTTCTTATCAATTCCAGTCTGGTATTTTTCTCCCGAAACCTTTGCCTACCTGGGTGTGAAATGACATTAAAAAACTGCTTGTAGACAATATGTATTTTCCTATGATATGCTGGCCAGATTACATTTGATGCATTGAAAGGAGGAATACATGAAATATTGTACCTCTGTACATATACAGAAGAAATAAATGCCTTCTCCTAAACTCTTAAGCCAAGATATTTGCCATTAATTACAGACTTGCAAGAAACATCAGGTTAAAGCTATTTTTCTTGACTGCAATAAAAGATTTACCACAAAGGAAAAAATTCACGTTACCTGGTTTTGAACATCTAAACCCTGGCCATTTTTTTCCTGTTACATATCTCACTTATATAAGATAGGAGTGGAAAGAGAACATCCCATCTATCATATATAATTATTTTAAGATACTTTCCAGAAATGTTTCTCTCTCATTTTACTGCACAAAGAGTCTATACGACCAGTTTTTATTAAATTTCTAAATTTTAGATGTGTCTTAGTTAATTCTCCCTTAAAAGTTTTTAGGCACTGCCATAAATTTTTGACTCCTTAGTTTCCACAGATGGCATTTCACACTGGTATTTTCTGATGGCAAAATACCACCCACACAGAAAACACAAAAGTCTTGTGCAGCCTGAGAACTGGTTTTGCGTTACAGCTTTGAAAGGAGGAGGAGCCAGACTACCAACATGATCTGAACCCAAGAGACAGAGATCATAAGTGAGAGAAGAGAGCTGCTCCTCATCAACAGGACATATTAATTAGTATCTTCCCTCTGGTTTCTAGACCTGGAACTGCTGATTGTTTTGTCCTAACAACTACTGTTTGAAATAAAAAGGTATTCTTTACATTTAATGACACAGACTGTGATACTCACTACTCTTCAGGTGACAGTGATTTCATTGGATGTACTTGTGTCATCAGGGTAATAGACTGTATATGAACATGAATAATGTTTCAGAATTCATTGTGAAGTTTCTAAATTCCCTTAATTCTATGTCATTAATTTTTCCATTGCAAAAATCTGACAGACCACAGCCTGACAATCTGCTTTTCTTCAACAAAGGGGCAGTGACATATATCAAATAGTTTCTGCAATTGACTAATTGAAAAATACAGATTATTCAAAGAAAAGACATTTTATTAAATTTTTCAAAATCTTAGCAATAGCAATTGTGACCACTTCCAAAATCTTTTCTGTGCATGACCTTACACAAGTCATTGATTTCTCTGATGCATCAGATACTCCATTTATATGAGGGGGATAATAATATTTTCTTTGAAACATGCTTCAAGCCATACAGATGAAAAACATTAGATAAACAGCAGCTATTAACCTCACTGTTATTAAAACCTTGCTGACAAGACGCAGTTAACATGGCAATTCCTGCAAGACCTCAAGATGGTTTTGTGCCTTTTGATTCTCCACTTGATGCCCTAACTCACTCAACATAAAAAATAAGCAAGATAATGTAATTGTTCTTGCTTTACCTGGGCTGACTTTTAATAACAAGATGGCTCCTGGGGAAAACAGCTTGCTATATTTTAATAAAAATTTGGAACAGCTGCATGTACTCCATTCCAAGCTCTTCTCCTTGTATAGTTTATCTCCAAAACCACCTTAGAGCAAACCCCACTTGTTTACTTCAGTGGAATTTTTTCCACTAGGATGTAAACTCACCCAACCTATCTCTCCCTAGTGTTTATATTTAAAAATACCTAATCCATCTCTGCCAGCAAATTCAAGGAAGAGAATAAGTGTAGGCTATCCAAGGCTAAGCAAACAAAAAAGTCATCAAGGCTTTGGAAAAACTTTTTAGTTCATTTTCTTCAAAAGAACAAGGAAGAATAAACAAAGCAGTGAGTGAAACCTGGGTTCCTACATCAGTGTCCCCTGTTCTCAACAGATTACCTCTGGCTCTGGCTAAATGCAATAACTTCCTCCCTTAAATCTGAATGGCAAAACAACAGGCAGGGCTGTGGCTATCCTGGATCCACGGTAAGAAAATATTTGGGCTCCAGGAGAATGGTGAACTGGTTGAAAGGGTAGCTGAATATTTTTGTTTCCTGAGAAAATCAAGCCGAAAGCAGCCATAGATCCTCACTAAATCACCAGTACAGTGCTGAAGGCCAAGTTCTTCAAGTGTATAAAGATTTAGCTTCTTCATCTATGTGTTCTATTGGAGGACCTGTGTTTAATCTGCTGCACTGCTTTAAAATGCACAAGTCAACCACAAGCCTCATTTCAGTCACCTGGAGCCTGTGATCGCTATCGATCACATCTCTGTGGCCCGTATACGCAATCTCCGAGGAAAGGATTAAATTGCTTTTTCTTTTTCTTTTGTTCTGCTGGCCAGTACTTTACTGCTAGAACCTTACTGGCCAGAAGTACTGTGTAATAATAGTATTAATAGCATAATGCCTAGTAGGATGCTGTTATGGAAAAATGGTGCTGATATATTTCCATCAAAAAGAATAAAATGTATGGATATTTTAAAATATCATTCTCTTATCAGTGCTAAGTAGACTGTAAACTTTTAACAGAAGAATATAAATTGGTTCAGCTTCTGTGCTTAGATGTTGACATGTTAGATTGAAGTGCACCTGCTTTTACGGCTAGTCAGCCTGACTGCTGCTTCCCTGAAGGGAGAAAAGTGACATGAGATCCCAGAGTAGAGCTGAAATATTAGTCAAAGGCTGACAAGTATCTGAACAGCTTGCTGAGGCATGTAGAGATGGCTTCTTCCCAGGGGAGTAGCTGTGACCTCAGCTCTTGTGTTGTATCTGCATTAGTATAAATCTGGCAATATTCAAGAGAATTTAAAGCCTACTGGCTTCCTGTGTATAACTACCTTGTTGCCCAGTCAAGGAAAAGGCCTCAAAAATAATCATCTTATGCCCAACCTCCATGGTAGACATACTAAGCAAGCAATTAAGTCAAAGTTACTACTGATTATTGAAGCCTACTGGCAATATCACCTTTTAACCATGTTCAGACTTCAGGATATGTTTGTCACATGCGGTACTCTTGGCTATGACACAGCAATGTTTGCCTCAGGGTTGTGACAAAGATCTGTGGGTAAAAATAAACAAACCCAACTGTATTGCTCAAATCCTTTTTTTCAGGATGTTTCTGGAGTGTGGTGACAAGTGATGGCTTTTTCCACTTTCCAGAACATTGCTTGCTTATGTTACCAAATGAGAGGTCACAGACAGTAAGAGAAGGAAGACCCTGAACTATTACATAATAATTGTAGATCCTGAACTGAATGCTTTCAGTCATGGGCACATGGCCTCAGTGTTTGTTCATAAGGACTTTTGTTTTAGGTTCAACCCCACAACATACATTCACAACTGCTGAAGACATGTAAACAGACAGACAGTTCTGATCAGATATACCCTGAGCTTAAGAGGGTTTAGAAACTAAAGATGATGTCCAACAAACATGTGATTAGAAGATCAGTCCTAGGTCATGGCTTCTCACATGTACAGCAAAAAACAGCCCAGCTATCATTCTGATATGGAATCCTGCCACACTCAGCTCTGTTATTGTAATAATCGGGGAGCACAGGCCTAAAGAGACAGCGCACGTGATGACACTCAAGACCTGCTATCATAAGTACCCATGGAAAAGAGTAAAATCATAAAGGCAGCAGCCTTCAACCTCAATCTAGGAGTTAAATAACATCTCATTTATTTGATGTGATTCCATTTTCTAATGTTTTTGGGGTTTAACATGAGCCTTTTGGATTCAATAGGGGAATTAATTGTGATGGTTAATAATATTTCACTTTATCATGTTTTTGTCTGAAAGCCTTCACTGGAATCAGATGCCTAGGAAGGATCTTCTGGCTGTATTCTTATCCTTGGAGCTGTCTGCAGGATTTGGTACCACTGACTTCTGGATAGCTGTCTGTGCCAGGACATGGAGTCTGCTCCTCAGCTGTTGTAGGCACCATGTCTGATTATCCCATGCATCAAAGCCCCAGACATCATATAAAAAAAAACAGCTAAGGTTTCTGCCTGTATTTTGATTGGAAGGCTGTTTTAAAACATCATTGTTCTGACTGTTTTAATTTCCAGAGCAATTTATTCCTGCACAACTTATACTAGAGTATTGTAGTGCCAGCATCGTTCTTTAGCTTAAAATAGCTTAAAATAGCTCTTCTGAATCTCTTCTTGCCCCCATACAACAAACACAATTCCTCTCAACTTTGTTTTCTTAGTCTGAACTCCTGTCAGACAAACCCTCTTCTCTCTCATTGCCCTGGCAGTCCCTAGCTAACTCTGCTCCAGTGCTCTGTGTTTATAGTTCTGGAACACAGATGAACAGAATCATCTTGATCTCTTGCACAACAGAATTAATGCTTCCTAGTGTCTTTTGATGTTTTATTTCTCAATGCATCTTCAGAACACATTATTTTTGAGTGGTTACATCAGACTGGCTCAAAAACATCCCCTTTCAAAACTCAAAACCTTAGAGGTTCAGCCTTTATTTGTTTGTTTGTTTTGCGCTGTTTGTTTTTTGTTTACACTTTTAATAAATGGACAACTATCATAATTCAGCATCTAGCTGATCTTTTTTTTATATTTCTTTATAAAAGCATCATTTTGTATTAAGGAAAGAGAGTTTAAAATATAAATGTAGTGTTCTTGAGTGTTTAAGGCAGTGTCTTCCTTGTCTTAGTATCTTTTTCTGTCTAATAGTTAAGCACCTGAGCTAAATCTCTAGACTTTTTATCATCAATGGAGAAAACCTCTAGCATGTGATTTAGTTCATCCTAAAATAGATAACTAAAACAAGAGGGAGGTATTGCTCTTTGGAGATTGCCTGTCTCTCCCGGTAGATGATAAAGGAAGCCTAGACAACTGTCTCAGGTGTTTTGCTTAACTTGTGTGTGGCTAAAGTGAAAAGAGAAGAATATTACCGTAGGTAATTCAGAACAGTGAAAAGCTGTTTCAAATGAGATTTGGATTTGCTGGCATCTATATAGTGCTGAAAGGCAATAAAATTTCTATTGCTAGCTCATTGGGAAACATGGGACATATTTATCTATTAACTGCAACAGATTAGATAAATACAGGACTGTTTCAGTAATGTAAATAGGCCCCTTCAAAAAAAACCCAAAAAACCCTACGTGAATATGTCAAAGGTTTTTTTGCTTGCTGAGTTGCTCTGACAACCCTGGAGATCCACAGATATACCACAAAGGTATGAATTCTGACCTAGATCCTACGACTATAAATATATTTATTTATCTGAAAAGGACTGTTCACTCATGAAAAGTTGCTAGTGTTTTCAGGATTTGGCCAATAATTCATTGCAAAGTTACGAATATATTATGCAGTATTGCAATGATATCCTTCCTGTTGAGTACGTTATATGCTGGATTAGGCCCAAATATTTTAACAAAGGTCCTTCTATTATTTAATTTCCATTTTATTATTCTATCTTTTTTGTCTTGTGAATGAATATGATACATCCATTGGTATTACCACTTCTAAGCAGTGTAAGATTAAATCAAAGGGTTTACCTAAAAAATGTTACTACCAGTTAAAAGGTGTCTTGCTACATTTATTTTTAGTAAGTAAGAACTTAACATTTTATTCCTTGATTGTGAAGAGGCATTTAAAAATTACATCCCCTTTTGTTGTGCTGAGACACACTTTCCATTCACCCACCTGAACACAAAGAAAACATAAAGCCCAATGAACAATTCACTTGTTAAATCTGAGATCACTTTTTGTCTTTCACTCAAAGACAGCCCAATCCTTCAAAAAAAAAAAAAGTGTAAAAATAAAATTGAGAGAGCTACTTCCACCTTTCTGTCACAGGAAATCTTGCTGAGATTAATCTGCTTTTTAGAAGGTTTACTTTTAAATAGGATTTCCTCTCACTGCATGTACACACACTGAGTCAGGAAGCTCCAGTCTGAGTCAATGCTAAATGCATTTGGTTTTCAACTTGAGTCGGCTTGCAAATGATGGAACCAATGATTCATAATTTCCATCCTGACCCTGTTTATTTTGCATTCACAATGTGGCAGGTGAACTGTTGTGTTCAAAATCACCAAGTTATTTAAGGAGAAACTGATGCCATCCATTAGCCTGCTGGGTGAAAGACACATTTGCATGTATGAGAACAAGTTATAGAAAGGTGATATGCCACTCAGACATTTCAGAGTTCACATTTTTTTACAAGTCTATCATAATTTGCATATTCTAGTAATACTGAAGAAGTTAATTGTCTATTCTTATTGCAGGCCTATTATTTCTCACTCATTCACTTTTAAAATCTAATTAAATAAGCTGATTTTTTTTTCAAGGTAAGTCTCTCTGAGAATGGATTTGCTATGCTGTATGCTATACCTATGATATAGGAAGTCTAATTTTAAACTTGTGTATGCACGTTTGCATTACAGTCTGTTTTGCTGGCATATCAAGTTTTTGAATGGTTTTTACGTTTCTATTTACCTTGTCCCCTAGTGTCCAACAGTAAATATGAAGCAGAATAAAGAACTAAAACTTTCATTATGTTATGGGCCAAATCCTCTGAAGTACTGTTTTCTCGACACTGACATCTGTTCCTTAAAGCTTATCAGAACAGATTTCTTCTTTCATTTTATCGTTTCAATTTTACTCTATGAAGTAGTGTAAGAACACCAGGTGAAGATACTTGCGAGTCACCCATTTTGAGGAGAAAGCACAGTTTGAAGTCTTTATTGAATGTTTCATGGAATTTCTTGTCGAAACCTAAGACTTATGAGTCAAATTCAGTCCATGTCTCAGTGAGTGGTTTTGATCACTTACCAAACCTTAACAAATAAACCAATATACACCTTTTAAGTCACAACATTTCTAGGGTCCTTTGTCCTGAGCAAAATTGGTGGAGAAGACTAGGACTGCACAATTGTCTAACCTTTCTCTTGATGTGTAATATTTTCCAGGAAGGGATAAACCAAATGATCAAGAGGGTACATGGCTTTATCACTGATGAGGACACTCAGTATTTTTAAGTGACAGCTGAGGGACTATGACTCTAAGTCTATCTGTTTAAACTTGCTCAAAGTGAAAAAGCCTAGAACTTCATGTTTTCATTTCCTTTGGTGACACTACTATCCCAAATATTTCTTCAAAAGAAGGCTTAGCAATGTCAATCTGGGCAGTATCATCTAGATTTTGGCACTGGCTGGCTCAGGGCACCTCTATGTTTAACGTGCACTGAAGCCAGTCTACAGAAGTGTTTAAGGCCCATGATTAATGGAGACATGAAAACACACTTAGTCTTATGAATCATTCTTCAGAGGTACTGAGTTTTCACACTATGCCATATATACATCTATATATAGGATGACTAGGTTCCCCATTTATATCTTAGACCGGCTGACTCACTATGCTGAGGGCAGGCGTTTGCATTTTAAGCAATGACCTATACAAACTAGGTAATCTGGCTGTAACCACCACTAGTGTGATTCATTTTACTTCACATTATACATCTATCAATCAACTGCCTAAGCCTAAACCCTGCCTTCCTCTCTGGTCAATGGACAGAAACAGACACTAACGAAGGTAATTTTTCCCAATAATTTACAGGATTAGTTACATAACTATCTGGTGTTGCTTCTTATTTCTCAACAGCTAACCCAAGTTTAAATAACTTACCATTAGATGTCTCAGGTTAACTGGGCTGGATCCACCTTAAGTATTTTAGGTCTCACCAAGACTGATTTCACTGTGCCTTGGTCAGGCACATTTACTTTTGACAACATGAGTGACAGCAAATGGCTGGAGGGTCACAGTAATTCTTTATTGAAAATGTTAAGAAAGATGTGAAAAGCAAGCTACAATAAGAAAAACAGAAATGTCTGAAAGAAGTCCTGTGTAAGGACTGTTAATGGTAACACTATTGCTTAGGAAGTCTCTAGGCATCTGCTCTTGGTTGAGTGACTTGTGCAATAGAGTGGTCCCCAGAGTCTGGTGATGCTTGACAGTGCCCAGCAT
Organism: Oxyruncus cristatus; assembly: GCA_013399855.1. Lineage (NCBI taxonomy): Eukaryota > Metazoa > Chordata > Aves > Passeriformes > Cotingidae > Oxyruncus > Oxyruncus cristatus. The sequence goes on along the minus strand of VXAY01005267.1, from coordinate 422,215 downwards.
GAACAAAGCACTTGCTGTCAGGTGTGCTCTCTCACTCGATATGTGAGAAGAAAATGTGACTAGAGCTTGGTAACACTTACTTATCAAAGTGTTTTCACTTCTAGCTGTAGGCAGAATAGATTAAAAAAAATTGGTAACCCAGATCTCTAGATAATGGTTAAGAAACTTCCTTTTACCTTCTAAGTCCAGCATGACCACCTTGGAAAATGGCTCTACAAGAAAACCCTAGATCTTGGTCAAGTGAAGGCCAAAGGACACCTCATTACCTGAGCTTTATGATTTCAGCAAGGCCATATTAGTTCAGGTACAGCTGAATAATTGCAAATGCTGTGTTGTCAGTGCAGTGCTAGAAGAGGGACTTGACTGTACATGCTATGCCTCTGAAGAATAAACTGTAAATTTAGGCATCTGCATTATAAAAGAAACACTAAAATTTGCAATGTGCACTTTGCACAGCTTTTTTATTACATGAAGAGGTGGAGAGTGGTCTTAATGCATAGAATTCCTGTAAGGATGAAAAGATTACATTCCTGATTATTTTGCTGAGAAAATGAAGACTAATACTGCAGCAGTAATAGTAGCAATGATCATAGAGTTAACAAGGAGTAAAGATAATTATGCACTTTGGAAAACTGGAAAAGCTAAAAGTTCAAGCCCCAGGAAACAGAAGAACAAAATGTTTTACTTGAGGAAGTATGATGCCCTTAGAGATCACAATAAGAAACCCTATCGCAGAACTCCATCTTTCAAAGTCTTCATTATTTTCTAGCATCTTCATATACTGAATTTCATTTTCTGTTTCCAGTTCAGTCCCATTAAATCGGTCACCTACAATACACTTATAATATAATAATGAAAGGGAAATATCCCAATTACATCTTCCCAATAGAGAGTTTTTTCTCAGCTTAGATCCCTCATCTAAAGGGTTTGATTAAATTCTTGAGACATACCTGAACCATATCCCACCCGCTTTCAGATAAACAACAGCAGAAGGAGTATATCTGGGTCTTGAGTTATTGTGTAATCATTTTCTTGCTGAAGGTATTATAGTACCAAGAATGTATTTATTCAGCTGTTATAAGAAAACAAGCAGCTGGAAATTAGTTCCCTAGCTGACTGCAAGAGAACTTGTTTATTTACTACTAAAATGTATGTTTATCAGGGCATCTGGTCACACTTTATTTTGTCAAGAGTGGGTATCCTGGAGGCAAGGTAGTCTGAGTATTTGAGGACTTTTTAAGGTATCAGATCTTGCATCAATTTTTGTTCAATTTTTTCAACATAATATAACCTTTTTTTGCAAGAATTTTTTTGAAGCACAGCAAGATACCAAAACCAGATAGTCTGCAAGAAGAATTTTCTTTGATCTGATTTATCTCTAGAGTATTAATATACTTTAAAAATAAACTGAGCTCTAGCTTCATATCCGAGTGATGAACCCATACTGTTCACAAGCCGTACTAACAATATTAATAAAATAAACAGATATAAATAGTCAATATAACCTAAAATATCTTGTTACTTTACTGGCGTAAAGTAAAGATGCTTTTTACAAGCAAAGTCTTCAAACTTTCAGTGCTCTGAAAAAGGAATTGACCCAATTTTTCCATAACTAAATAAACAGGAATGCAACTGCTTTATGTGAGTCCCTATTAACAAAATTCTAAAAATACTTAGAATGCACATCACAGGCACAGCACATGTGTGCACCCAATGCTTGGTGCGACTGCCTCTGAGAATCTAGGGGGTAGAAGGGGACTTCCAGTTGCTCTTACTGGCACCAAGGAGCAGGTAAAAAAGAGAAATGTTTTTTGTTTGTTTGGTTGTTTTTTTTTCTTGTAAGAAGCAGTATTTGGGAAATAAAAAGGCAATGAAGGGGATTATTTTAAATTCAAAGTAGCTTTAAATCCGTAGATGAGACTATAGTTTAACAACAAGCAAGACAAGGTAGTTTTTAAAAAAATTATTTTGATGTATGGTAGAGAGTTGGAGTTACTTCTTGTGCTAGACTTGTTCATATCTGAGAGCCCTCCTGCTGGACAGGCAGTGCTACCAGGCACTTGGTACCCTGTCAGCCAGACACATGGATGATGAACAGCAAGGAAGGCGAGCTGGCAGGAAATGAGGCAGCTTTGGAACTTCCTGATTTCCGTTGGCCTTTTGTTGATGAACAGAGAAAGACTTCCAAGTTCTTTTGGAAAATGCCTGGCCAGTGTTAGCTGCTGACCTTCCTTCCTCACTTCTGCAGAGGATCCTTATACGGTCCTGGGAACAACACCAATGAAGAAATAGAAACTTTTTTTTTTCTTGCTGTGATGGCAGCTGCTTTGCAAACCAAGCAACTTCAGAATGCTCCTTGTCGTTTGCAGGGGCTGCTAACCTGCAGGACAAACAAAGAAAGGAAAAGAGAAGGCAAGGGAAGGCAAGGGAAGGGAAAAGATGAGATTGAACCACGAAGGAGATTACTTGGTGTCAGAGTGATGAAGGACTGGAAAGCCAGTGACAAGCACAAGTGAACATTGATCACAGAGCCACTGTAAGTGGAAACATCACCTGCAGAGAGAAAGGAGTGGATCCTGTGGGTAAGAATAATTGAGTGCACAGGTTGGGAGGCCTAAGGGTAGGACACATTCTGATTTTGGCTCAAACACTCATCCACATATCTTTTTCAGGTGTTTTGCTGCAGACATTCCCATACCATGAGGCTCAGCCTAAACCTACAGCTGGTTTAAAGTCTTCTCTCTCCTTTCTCTTCCTTTCTTTCGCACCCACCATTCAATGCTCTCAAGAAGGAAGTATGATCACAATCCTCTCATGTCCTTGCGCTGCAGGAGAGCAGCTTTTTTTTAAGGGCATGTACTGTTAACTCAGAGGCAGAGGAACTTTGACAGCGTTTGACAAGGCAGAGGCAATACACCTTTTTTAAAGAAACAGACAACTTTGAATATGGAATTTTACTTGGAAGGCCATGAATAGTCATGGTGACATATTCTTTCTTATGTGGCAGTAGGTGGTGTAACAGGTGACTCTGCATTCCACATATATTGAAGATGTAATAACCAAAAGTCCTCGTTTAATTATTATGTTGGGACAGGAAGAAGATTTCAGTCCTGCACGGCCTCCACCACCTGAGAGAAGAGGGACTTTGCCTTCTTTAGTACTGGCTTCAAGCAGCACAGCCATGGTTGGACTGAGACAACAACACTGATAGTGGCCTGTGGCTGTGTGTTTCAACCTGAATCATCTGAAAGGAGACCTGTGCTCTGAAACTGGGTAACACAATTTTTTGAAATCAAGTGCTTCTGAAATATCTTAGGAGTCTTTTGAAAAATTCTGATTTTACAATATTTCTTGGGCTGAAAGTGGTAGCACCATGGGGACTGAGCACACCCCATAAAAACTTTCGGCTTGAGAAGTCATAGGCAATATAGCCTGGCCATTTTTTAAAGATTGTATTACAAGTCATCAGTAATGACTATATAACAAGTGGCATTTCATCACAGCAGCATTTTGCATAGTAATTTACCCCGCAAGGTTTGTGTCATGAGGCAGAAAACCTGGGGTTAGAGACCACAAAACAGTACTTCATCTTTTCTATTTAGCACAGCAATTGTTCTGATGCTACAGAAGGCCAGGAAACTACTGAGAAGCTGCTTTCTTAGGTCATAGGATGACATTTTTGGATTATTCACAGTAATACACATTAATATTTTACTCTGGAACCATTTATGCATGGAAAGCTTTACTGTTATTAAGGCTGGGTTCTGCAACTGACACACAGAACCTGCTCTGTGTGCCCTTGTTTGCTCCATGGCTTTGGAAGGATGTTAGGAGAAGGTATGAAGAGTTTCCACCACATCTACAGACCTTGGCAGAGAAATACAAAATGTCATGTCTACTCTCTCTGTCTCCTATTAAAACAACCAGAAAAACATGAATGCAAGCTGCTTCTCCATGTTCAGACAGGACAGGGGAGAGGAAAGGAAAAGTAGACAATTATTTCCACTGTCTACAATCTGCATAAGTGCAGGGATGTGCGCCCTGGTGTAGGGATTAGGCATACATTTGCTTCACAAATGGCTGAAGCAGTTTTAGGGATTTTTCCTAGACACTCCCGCCTCTAGCTGTAGGTTGCACTGAATTAATACACTTAAGCTACTTCAGTGTAATGACCGCTCGCATAAACAGAAAGGTCACAGGACCTCAGCTGAAGCAAAGTTCAGAGCTTCATGCTACATACATGAGAAAGGTTCACAATTCTCTTTTTCTGCCAGAGTTGATGAGGTGTTATTCTCTGGCTGATGGGAAGCAAAACATCAAACTACTCCAGGCACTTACTTCCATGAGGACACATCTAATCCATAATTGCACAAGACCCGAAATACTCATATGAGACCAGAAAAATAATTTTGTGGTCAAAAGAAAAGATGTCCTGTGGTTAACTGAGTAAAGCAGTGAAAGTCGCTTACAGCCTGGGATGAAAAATTCAACCCTGTGCAAGAGTTTAGTAGAATCTCGGGTCTGATAATGGGCAGTTTCTGTTGTTTCCAATTGCTTAACTCTTCCTTTTAAAATGAAAAAGAACGTAGCAGATTATGGCCTTATCATGTTTAAAATATACCTGGTATAATTTTGATAATGTATTTGTAGTTAGAGGATGACTATGAATAAAAATATAAATTTTCAATACATGTTAGATTCAAAGCAATTTTATTCCCAAATCCAGTATGACCAAGCAAAGAAGAGAATGTGAGGAGAAGGGAAAAAGTAAGATAGGGAGAGAGAGATCATAATAAAAGACAGGCCAGCAAAATGGTCAGGACATTTGTCTAGGAGACTGGTATTCAATTCTTAATCTTCTGAATAATCCCTAACAATACATTATTAAATATTTTTTAATGCTTCTCTCATTGTCTTTAACACAATAGATCTTATATTTATTCTTAAATCTCTGCTAGAAAAACATTTATAGTCCTAATTCTCTTTTTTAAGGTAGTTATATCCATTTTGTCATAAATTAAAACTCCCACTCATTATAATGGCAAGTATATCCACATATGTAGGGGAGATGATGTATTCTATTGTACTTAAAGTTGGCTTGATAGAGCTGACTCTGTAGCTTCATTATAAATACTAACATCTGATAGTCTGAAGTTGCAACTGACTTCTTTTAAAGTAAAAAGAAATTAAAAACTCTTTTACTCTTCCATGGTAAAGGACACTGAAATAACACAACCCCATGAGATATTTTTCTTCCATATGCTTCAAAGATAGGGAAGAATTTCACAGAATATCTTTTTTTCTCTAGTGGGGTGAGGACAAACTCCTGTTCTGAAACCCTTGGAGTCCTGGAATTATAAGTCCAAGTATTTCCGAGCAACCCAAAGTACTTCTGATTCAAAAGCTTTCAGCAATCACATTTGCACTGTACTAAAAGAGCTGCAGCATGACAACTACCACACTCCAATTACCATGATGACGCAGGAGGAAAGTCTATTCTAAGCTTCGATGGCTATTCATTAGGCCATGTTAAGAGATCTACTCACAAGGCTCAAGTGGCTCAGCTCTTAGGGAGGGACTGGTCCATGGAAAATGTTTCAGAAGATGGTAAGTTTTCATCAGAGTTCAAGCAAGTTCAGAGCTTATGTATGACACCTCCAGTATAGGCAGGTAGAGCTATGAAAGGAGGAAGGGTAGGAGGAAGGTAGGAAAAAAGTCAGCACCACAGTGGCTATTTTGTGTTTTTCTTTTACCTTTTGTAATTTCCTTGCCTTTATTCTTCACAATTCAAAAAACAGCCTTCTGGAAAATTTTCTAAGCCAGAAGAACAGAAACCTCTAGGAAGGATGAAGGTAAGGAGCTCCTTGTGTTCATTCAGTATAAAGCAAAGTAAAATTAGGTCCAGCTTTGAAATGACTGTAATGTCTGCAATCACAGCAAATTGCACCTGCTACCAGAAACCATACCAGTAGTTCTGCCTTTTTAATACAGCTCTTGCTTATCTTCTCAACCAAGAAATAACCACTAATATTTCCTATGGAAAACCATTGCCACTGTATATTGCAGAATATTGCAGATGCCATCCTCGCTATATAGATTTTTCCTATACTAAAACAATTTAAATAGAAATTTTTTCTAAATAGGGTAAGGTATTTCAAATTTAAAATGTGATTCAGGATACAAAGTAGATCACATTTGAAAGCCACAAGTCATCTCCCCACACACACCAGAGATAAATGAACAGCACTTTATAAGAACATTCTCTATGAATGCTCATTACAGAGTTAAGGAAAGAATATTTAACTTAGGAAATAGATTTTTTTTCCTGTCTATATCTTGAAAGACAAGGGCATACAATCTAAAGTTATTTTGTAATAAGTAATTCTCCAGAGTCTAAGACAGCCAAGAGGGCCAGTCTCTATTACAATGATTAGATTTAATAATTACATATAATGATTTTACTAGTTTAAAGGATTTTGCGTAAATCAGATCTGTCTCAGCACGATATCTCAACAGCTCAATAAATTTGTTTTAATAAATACTGAATTAAAATTTACTAGAAGATATTAATAAAGTTATCGATGCTAATGGCAAGCCAAAGACGGTAAATGAGTGATATTTAATTTTGAACACTAAATGAATGTCAGATCTAACACTGAGTCTTGAACTACTCTACCATATTACAGAATTGTTGACTTGATGCTGTGCACATCTCGTACTCTTTATACTGGGCTGTGAGAGCAGTTGAAACTAAGGCAGGGTATTTTGTTATGCTATTTCATTCTGTAGTCAGTTGCCAAAAAATGTGTTTATGTACCTAATCCATCCTTGGAGAGACTCAGTACTTGACTTGGCAACTTGATCTTACTGGACTTGCTCAGAGCAGCAGTTGCAGTGGATGACTTCTTGAGAACACTTCAAGCTTATACGATTCTGTGAGTTCATTTTTACCTACTTGTAAAAATTCACATTTGTACGTACCTCTACACTGAAATGGTCGCTGGAAGATTAAAAGTTGATGCCAGAGGAAGTGAACTTTATTGTCTCCTGTAATGAGGCAGTAACATAATTAAATCGATATTTTTAAGATCTTAGGTGCATAAACATTCTGGGAAAACACTCAAGACAAAAGATCTCAGGGCAGTCAGTCATCTGCAGCTCTAGCAGACCTACACCAGTCAGGAGACGAGGTAGACTCCTTATACAGCAAGGCCTTACCCTTCCCTCTTAGCAGGAAATTGCAGGACTGTCCTTCTTCGCAGTCATTGTCTCAAGTTGACTCGTGTGAACACCCATCTGGTTTTGGAGGTGGAGGTTCTGCTTCAAAAGCTAAGAAGTGTCTTCTGGCCTATACATAATATCTACACTGACACAAGGGTTATGACACTTTTACGGAGGTGTTGGAAGGCTGCAAGATGTCATATTGTAACAGCTGCCTCACACTGGTGTAAATGACCACGCACAGTACTTAGCAGAGGACAATCAAGGATGCAGTGAATTTGCTTTAAAGTAGTTTTTGCATTTTTTGGTGATTTCTAAATTATGAAGTGACACACAAGCATTTCTCTAAGTTATGTTCAAGTGTATATACTGATGCAGAGTTTCGAGACTCTGCTGTTGAGAGCTTGTGTTGTTTGTAGCATGTGAATCACAATTTGTCAATAGGAATAATAACTTCACTGTGCCAGCTTTAGCCCTTGGGGTTTTTTTTGTTTGTTTGTTTTGGCTTTTTGTTTTGGTTTTGTTTGTTTGTTTGTTTTGTTGTGTTGTGTTTTGTTGTGGGTTTTTTTTGTTGTTGTTGTTTGGTTTTTTTCCCCCTAATCAGATCTATACTAGGTCAAATATTTAGAAACTCTGTTCTGGTGAAAATAGAACTATTTGGAGAGTGTCAAAAGAGCCAAATGTTTGCACACATTCACTTCTTTGGCTACAGAGTCTTTTTGAAACCTAATAAACAGTGAAACTGCACATACTCAAATGTGCCTTTTCAGATAGTATATATCACATTCTGCCTTCAATACCCCTGGGGTAGCCCAACCACATGTACAAAGAAGGATTTAGCTGTATATAATTTAAGTTACTCTTTAGAAAAAATACTCAGGTTTTGATATATCAAAATACGCCAAAGTAACAAAGTAAACAAACAAAGCCAAATATAATCCAAGATTCAATAAAAGTCATTTTTGAATTCTGGGGCATTGACAGCTCTCCATCTGTCTGATGAACAATACAATGTGCTCATGTGACTATTCACCGAAACGAGTTTCAAAAATCATCAAGCCCTCTGCTCTCTTATTATGCAACTGGTGTGCAATGCCAGATGCAAAATAATTGAGGTGGTTTCAAATTCCTTGGATCATGTCACAACTCATACATTTTAAAATACATAGGAACTTGCAATCTATAGAACAGTGTGTGCAAAAGTCTATTTTTCCATTTAGTCTTTCTAATCAGAAGCTTTTAAATATTCAAATGGTGGCTCCCATACTGTTAAGCTATAAATTCTCATTCCTGTACATAACTACTGGAATATTAGAGAAATAATTATAATATATTCAAAAATGATTTACAAATTTGTTGAAAGATAAAGCTTTTTAACACCAGAATTTCAAAGTCATAACAAACAGGATCTCAGTGTTAACATGAAAGCCACAACTTGTAAGAAAAAGAGTTTGTTAGCAGCCTTTCAGGGGACAGGTTCCTAATCTGTGTATCTGGTAATTACAGTCTATTTATAGCACATGAAAATTAAAATATTTCCCCAATTTTATTCAGTCAGTTAAAGAGGATTAGAGTGGTTAGGGCTATTAACAGATCCAACTGTTGGGGTCTTATGAAAATGGGGAAGATGCCTGCTGAGTTTGATTTACAGGTGCCTACTGAGGGGAAATAAAGAGCACAGTCATTTCCCAGTTTATAGCTATCTTCCTCAGGAGGGAGAAGTGTAGGTAAACCAGACAGGAACTTACAGATGGTGCTCCTCTCTGCACTGCCTTGTCAGGCTACATGTAAAACTGGGGCAGAAAGGACACCACCTTTGAGAGCTGCTATTTTCCATTTGTGGTCCTGCCGTTAAATGGAACCTACTGAATTAAAACTGATGAACAGAAATGCTATGTCTAAAGGTAGACTGGAGGAGAGTGAAGGGGAACAGAGTGTAAATGCACAGATCAGATTTGGGGGCAAGAACTTTCTGCTTCTGAACAGCTCCTCTTGCCTCATTCTCTGAGATACTAACAAAGATGAAATAAACCGAAAAGTCATAATACATCTCGATGCAACTTATCCCCCCCTTACTCTGCCCCCCTTAAAAAAAACCAATAGCCATTTAGATTAGAGAAGGCTTATTGCAGGTAAGGAACCACAGAACCCACCTGAAAAAGTCTTATGTGGTAATCAGAAAATACAGGGGAAGAGGATGTTAATGATATGGCACCACTGGGTAGGAAAGATCAAGGAAGGAAGAAAAGCACTCATGTTGTACTTCAGCAAATCAATGATACAGATGACAAGTGTTTTCCTTTGTGCTAACATTAGACTGCAGCATTTCATCAGAAACTTGGCTATGCATCTGCAGGTAGATACTGATTTTTATATTGCCCAAGGCAATCTAAAATCCAAGATCTTGGTCCTGATTTTACCAAAGAAGCAAAATTCTCACTAATTAAGATGAAATATGCTCTTTGGCAAGATACAGCTGAATCTCTATTACTCTTTCCAGTAAATGTGGAATAACATGCCTTGAAACGTTCTGTTTCTAAACTGTTACCCATACACTCATGCAAGAATCCTTAGAGATTCCTCTTCTCCCCTCGCCAACTACTGCTGTGCTTTCATCTACCTGTTTTAATAAGACATGTAATTAAGAGTTTTAATTTAGAGTTCTTCTTAATCATCAGATGAGAACTCTACAGTCACAGCCTCTTCATCACCATGAGTATTCTGTGAACTCTCAAAATTTACTTAAAAAATTTAAATCTACCACAGTTGAATTCCTATCAACCCAGTCTAACTTTCAAGCAATATTTACAATGATATGTGCAGTCATATACCATGTATTATCTTCTAAAATTCAGACATCTAGGGCTTGGGACAACTTCAGCCTTATATCTGTGGAGATTTCTCCCTGAGAGAGAGCAGAAACCACATCCTTGTGTGAATAGGGCATTTTAAGGGGTTCTGGTTTTGCAATGTGTCTGGTTTTGAATATCTCCTGAACTGTTCACAGCTGGGAGGAAGAAGGTTGATTCAGGAGGCCTCCATGGAGGGACTTTGTAAACAACATGTGGGCTGGAAAGAGATTTCATCTAGTAGTATTCTGATTATCTCTATCTGGAATATAAACAGATGCTAAAATTTTTTATTATTACTTTCAATTATAGTGGACTTGCTCACTGTGGTGCTTGTGCTATTACAGTTATGGCAAAGTTTTAGCTGATTAACTCCTGCTGAAAGGAACTGAGAACTAGTCTGACTGCAAAGGCACAATGGTGAAGAAAGCTTGTGTGGTAAATTTGCAGGACTGATAAAAACTTGAAGGACTTAATAAAAAAAAAAAAAAAAAAAAAGATTGTGCCTTTCAAACTTCATAATACATTTCATGTCCAAGCATGAATTCTATCCCTCTGCAGAGAAAAAATGTCATATATCAAAAATAGCGGAGAGAAAACATTAGAATTGAATAAGCCATTTTTTTTGACATAGTCTTGAGTTAGATTAGTTTTATTCCTCCGTGAGTTTAGGGACTGCAAATAAGACAAACAAATGAAGAAAGAAGACAGATGTAGAAGATAGTATGGAGAAAGTGGTTCCCTGAGGAGAATAATGGAGTGAGGGAAGAGTAGGACGTGAAGGGAAATCCAGTGATCAAATTATAAAATGTGGGTGTGGAGCGACAGAGGGAAAATAGAAAAGACAGCAACTAACAAAAGACTAGAAATGGAAATGCATTGCATTTCAGACTAAAATGACCATGTTAATTGTCTGTTGTAAAGAAGGTTGTGACAAATAACTGCAACTTTAATGTTATTTATTCTATTCCCAGTAGCTCTTAAACCTTTCACAGACTCAGGTATCAAGTGTGCATTGATCAGCATAAAATCCCCCTTGGCTGCCAAAGCAGGCTGAACTGGAGGTAGTAGAGGGTTCCTCCTACTACATCTCCTCACTGGGGTTGCTCTCCTTCCTTTCTCCTTCCTCCAGCCTCAGGAAGGTGATTTGTATCATGAAGAGCCCACATGCAAGTGGGAAGATGAGGCACTCCTCTACTTGTCATCTTACTGTCTTTCTAGTACAGCCTCAACTTTTATAACACATCTGAACTGTAGCAAAGATCATTGCTAAAATGGAACTGCCCCTTGGCAAACAGGGAGAAGAAACTAAATATAAATAATAAATAACATTTAACAAGCAATTTTCATATAGGGAGAAAAAATGCTTGTGTTGGCTGCCATTCTACCCAGAGACAAAACTGGCTAAAATGATTTTTAAAAAAATCTAAATTTCTTCAAAACAAACAAACAAAAAATCACAAATTCTTTTCAACAACTGGATTGTTTTTAAACAGGAACATTGTGAGTTAGACAATTTTGAAAATGACATTTTATGTGTAACAAATTTAGTCAAAATTTTCAATCAGCTGACTGACCTGGGGAGCCTCCATATAAAGACAAGATCACATCGATTTTAGGTACTCATTCAGCTGTTCCTGAATGCTTGACAGGCATGACAACTTGATCGATAAGTGATGCCATTCACCCAGACCTACAGGTGCCTTTTGTGCCCTCGCTGCTGGAAGATGACAATCATACTCATTAAAGGCAACACAAAGCATTGCCAATGACATGTTTCCTGTCAGACAAATACAGCTAAAACCTATTATGATTTTATCTGAGAGAAATTGATTTAATCAGCAGTCTAAGATTTAACCTATTGTTAATAATGCAATTTAAAGCTTTTCTCTGTTGCTTATGACCAACCTAACTGGAATTTAAATGGGTAGAAGTGATGCGAACAAGCTCACAAGGGTCAGAGTTTATCTTTACTGTCTGTGCCAGACTCTTTGATGTTCTATGTGAAGGACTAATCCTCACGATTCCAGAAACCACCCTGTGAACAAGAAACAATTTACCAATGCTATTTTGACACATATTGCTGTCTTAATTCAGGTTTTACAGAAGTTTAATGTTCTGTGAGCTTGAAGCACCTGGAAGAAGCACCGGACTGAAAGCTGGCAGGTTGTGTAAGCTAAAGCTACATGAATACGCTGTATCTACGATCTATTAATTTGCAGCTTGTTTTTCGTGTTGTCTTTCTTTCTGCTTTGTTTTAATCCAGCATCGTTAATTCATTATGAACTACACTAGCTTGGTATTTGTGGGGAAAAAATGTTTTCAGTGATTTTTAAAAAGATTTAATTTTCTGAAACGACAAGAGAAAACACATAAAATAAGACTTTAATGATGCTTAAAAAAGCATATTGATTTCTTGTAATGGACTTATTCTACTGTCAGTCACTGCCAGTTTCTAGTAGAAATGTATTTTTAATGAAAGATCTGATCCAATTATCATAAATTCTGATAATGACTTGCAAATTTAGTGTTAAATGTATTAAAATTAAGTTTGAGTATGAAAACTGGTTATATAAAAAAAAGACCTTCTTACTCGACGTATCCATTCTCCTTCAGTCTCTGACTGTACACCTGCTTCTTTGGGTTACATTCTGCCTCCCTCATATCCAAAGAGTACTTCATGGATAAAAGTAAAAATAAAACAAACAACAACCAGACAAGAAAAAGAAGATAGCAACACTTAGCCTGTGTTCCTGTTAAACAGCGTGAGTTTGCAGAGGATGTATGGTGCAGGTTGTCCTTAAGGGAAGAGTTGAGAGGTTGGGTTCTTAGATTTATTAGGGAGGATGTGTCATCCCCACAGGACAGCATAGTTAACCCAACCACAGAGACATTCAAAGACTTAAACTCACAAATAGAAGCCCTTAAAAGTTTTACAGACAGTTTGAATTTCTGAAACTGGTAACTGTGTGGTGAAGATGCTAAGTAAGAGAATGGTGTGACATTGGAACTGAGGGGGTAATCTGCGTGCACTAAAGAGAAGTGAGAATGAAACCATTTCTCTAACCAAGCTGCAAAAGATAAAAATCTTCTGATTACTGTACGGAATACTGTGGTTTTGCTCCCAAATGGTTGTTACTCCATGTTTTTTTCTCCAGCTGGGCTACAGCTCCTGTGATCTGATAAACATCAGCTCTAGCATCTCTGGCACTTCTGTGGAGGAAGAGCAGGTCTGCAGTTCAGCCCAGGATCCCAACAACACACAAGGTATCCTCTCAGATATTAATTGCAGTGCTAGGCAGTGCTTTTCAGTCCAAAAGCTGTCACCTGCAAGGTGGAGAAGTCCAGTATCTTCCAAGACATTTCACAATGGGGAAAAAAATATCCATCCTCAGTTTCTGAGCTAGGAGTTCAGTTTTGTCTTGCTAAATTTTACCTTGCAGGAGACAAGCAGAGATAATGTTGTGATGAAAAGTCATGATACACGGTTGGAAAGGTAGGCTTTTCATTCGTCAGCAGAAAAACAGAAGGAGAAAATGGGGCATAGGTTGGTTTTCCCAGGGGAGGCTGTACTGGGAGGGCACTGTGCAACAAAGAGAGAATGATGTATACCCCCTAAAGGAGAATTGGAGAGTTGGTAACAGAGAAAACAGCAGAGAACTGTAAAAGCTACACAAGAAAATTACTTCGTAAGTGCATTACCTTCACTGACATTGTCAAAACAAAGCTGAATTTCTGCAAGACAACTGAATAAAAAGCTTACTAAAAAGGGTGGAATGGCAGTGTCACTGCAGTGGAAGTCAAAATGGGAGAGCTTTAGCGAGGAGTGAGAGAAAAGAAATTGCACTAAATCTCCGGGTGAATTTAGAGATGAAGAGAAACAAGACAAATGTCTAATAATGGATTGGTGGAATCACTATGTCTTCATAGTAGTTGCAGTTTAAAGGAAGCTGAGATCTTATATATTTAAGAGGAACTTATTTATTGACTTATCAAAGAGATTTTATATATGTGTGTTTTAATTAGAATTATATTTTAAAGTCATACTTTAAAAATAGTTTCTGATGACAGTAAAGAGAAGAGTAGGTATGGATTTTTATTATGTTTTCAGTAATGCTTGGATACAAGCATTTTCATCAAAACATTTTAATGCCACTGTTTAGACATACACAATTACTGCTGAATAGCAAGTCAACATGCATTATCTGAGCTGTGGTGATAGTCCAGGGTCACTCTTAAAAGAGCAATGCAAAGTCATATAGGTTGGTTCAGCACTTCTTTGCCATTTATTAAATAGATTTGATTTGTCTAGAGTGGATTTGAAGACAACTAACTACATAGATAGTTACCCATTTAAAATATGTTTAGCGTTGTGAACTCTCAGTGTGAAATCATATAAGGAGATCAGAATAAGTCTTTTAATTCAGTAAGTGACCTTTGATACTGCTGTCACAGCCACAGTGGTCAGTTAAATTGTGGTGAAAGTGAAGATTTCCCCTACTGTTATTATTAATTTTAATAAATTTTTCCAATACTATTTGTAAAGTAATGATCCATTTTTTATTATCATGCTACTTCTCTCCTACTATGAATCTTAGAATAGTTTCTGCTTGCTCTTGAAAATTTTGAAAAGCTTAATCCCTAATTCTGTTAGAAATTGCTAATGATTCATGAATATTAAATCCAAATAAACCACCTGGTTTTGATTGTTTCCTAATCCTTAAAATCAAAGGGCCATTATCGGTGGCCTTTGCAACAGAACTCTGCAATTAGAAATCCACACAAGCTTCCCTCTTTGTCATCAAGCTGTGTGTGTCTGCTCAGACAAAATTGCTACAGCTGTCAGCTTAAGTGCAACGACAAATATGTTTCTCTGCATATTTGGTTTTGACTAGTTTTGCTCAATTCAGTGTGACTTCACTGGCATGACAAGTTATACAAGTGTTTCCAGACAGTAAGAAAGACGAGCTGTCAGGTATTTAACGTAGGTTAACCCTACGTGGCCTTACACATCATGCCTGGGTTTAACCCTCTTGCTATTAGACAGTAATAGACTTTCTAACATCAATGGCAGGCTGCTACACAACATGTTGTGTTAATTAGGATTATACATAATCTTAATTCATTATTTCTTATGAATAATCTGGTAATAATGTGATATTTGAGATAATGTTGATTTCCCTTTTTGTTTATCAGACCTGAAGAATTTTTCCCAAATTACCTGATTTCTAGGGTTCTGTCTACAACTGTTTACCCTCTGAATTGCACACCCCCATGCTTAAAAACACTGTAAGAAGTCTCTTAAGCAATTCAGTAACTTCTTAGGAAGGGGACTGACATTCTCAGCTATCACAGCTTCTCTTTCCAGAAATCAGAGGGAGTTGGGCCAACTGTTATTAAGTCTGTTGTGAACTGAGAGCCTACTTGAAAAGTTCAGTCTATGGTAAATACAATGACAAATTCTGGCATTTTCAGTGATGCTTATCACACTCAGAAACAAATAAAGCAAATAGGAAATTTAGGCTGCCAAGGATATATTAAAAAGGGGTGAAGGAGACTGGACTGCTCACCTAAGTTGCAGGGCTTGTTATTAAAACTCATAATTTGCACATTAAAGGTTTTCTTTGTGCTCAGAACTGCTACTTATTGCTGTCATATTCAATGAAACAATACTGAATATTGCTGCCACTGTTATCAAGAAATATCATATTGAGAACCTTATGAAAGTCAGTGCATCACATATGTTTTAATCAAGAGTCCTGAATTCATCCTGAAAAGGAAAATCTGGTCTACAATGCTCATTAAACTTAGTTTGATTATTACTTGAGCAATAGATATGCTGTTTTCATTGCAAAAACAGCAGGGTGCTTGCAGCATGCTCTTAAACAGATCAAAAGAAATAATGAGTTTTCAAAGAACCTTGTTCTGGCATCTCCAATCCATCATATCTGTATTATACTGATAATCTCTTCTCTTTTAATCAGTGATGTTCGGGAGAAGAGCAAGGAACCTGTGAATGTATGGATGAATCAGTGTATGATTAGCTGTCTTCATAGAATCTTTTCTGTGTTTATTCGGAGAACGTGAAATTCAAAACTTTGAGTGATAATGGTTATCGGCGTATACCTTTTTTCCCAAAGGAAACACTGTTTTTATTTTTTTTTCCCCCACAGTCCTACAGTTAAAAGCATTTCAGTTAATACACCAAGCACACAGATCCAGATGAAAAACACTTAAGGAACCCAGAGACACTAGCTCATAAGATGTAAGATGCTACACACCTGGAAAATGGAAATGTAAGTTGCTTTCCAAAGTGTTATCTGGTAAATATCACAAAATAAAGAGCAAAAATTCCTATAAATCCCAATTTTTTTCCAAAGCTCTTGCTACCCACCTGACCACCTGCTCTTTCTTTTCCCACCAGCCCTGAAGCAGCCATACCATTGGTTGTAAATTGGTTTTTAAACCTTTGCAGCATCTTGTATAGGGCTCACATCCTGAAAGGAAACATCCAACCACTGAGCCGCTAGCTTCAAATGCTTTTGGAGTAAGCACCAAGCTGATTTTTCATAAGTTCCTACAGCTACTTTTGCCTTCTCCTTTCATTCACCTTTTGCTTTGGGGACTCCCTGCTTTGCTGCCTGCACTTCTGCCACTGCTGTCTGCAGTGTCCCCACATCACTGCCTGAACACCACAGCATCCTTCAAACTCTTCTCCCACAGTGTGACAGAAGCTGCTGGCTTGAGCTCTGCACCACAATGATTTTAGGGGCTCCTCTGAGAGGGGAGTATGGCACCAGGTATGCAGCAATCTGAAATAAAGTCTCCCTAACCTGTCCAAGGCCTCCCCAAATAGAGAGGTCTGGTGGGCATCTGTGGGTTGGCCTGTTTGGAGCACATCCTGCCAGTCTCCCGCTTACTGACTGTATTCCAGGATGGCTACCAGTCAGCTCATTACACCTTGCCACCATTGCTGCCTTCAATTTGAAGCAATCAGTTATAGTTCTGCTCACTTCCATTACCATTACTCTCATTACCAGTCTGCCTTTGATGTTTCAGAGGCAGGAGAGGACACCTCTCCTTTGTGTGAAAAGAGACAGTCAGGCAGCCACCCAACACTGTATATTCCGAAGGAAATCCTGGATATCAGCATATTTCATGTATCACATTCTGCACTAGTATATGGCTTCTTATAAGTCAGGTCTTAATCAGATAGAACTGAGTAATGGTGATTGTGATCAACTCACTATATTAAGTCCTTGTAACAAATTTGCATATACATATGTAAACATTTGAATATTTATAAAATAGTTTCTACCAGACCACTGCTCTTAGTAATTGTCATCTTATCTTTCCCTCCAATACCATCACCTCCAGCAGGACCAGACATTCCTTCCTTTGGTAGGTCTCTCTGAAATGGTTCAGGAAAACAACACAGTGGAGCACACCACTTCCTTACCTTCACTTCTTCTCCACGCAGATGCCAAGCTGGTGCATAACTAAAAAGTCAATTCCTCATTTCTCTAGAGGTGCAGGTGGGAGTATGCTTAATCACTGTGAATTCATTGATTTGTCTTACTTATCCCTCCATCTGCATGCTGTCAGTCTTCTCCTATAAAGCTAATGGCATAATCCTTGTTCTCAGTGCCTACTTTGTCTCACATGGGACTACACGAGGATACAAGGATGCAGGTGACATTTGCTGGTCAGGTTTGCTGCATTGCCACGCTGGTGGCTCTGACAATCAGTGATGGGGAAATCTGATGGCTGGTGAAGTATTTAACCAAAGAAAGAGAAAGCCTTCTACTGTCATATTGTGATTTCCATTTGGGAAATGATTGCCCCCTTCCTTGGGACAGGTGACAATAATTATACAGCTGTGAATACAAATATGGACCCCGGCTGAGGAATGGGTATACATTGAAGGACAGATGTGCACATGAAGATGGCTGGTACTGGTTCAGCGATGCAAACCTTGATGAGTAGGTTTCTATGACTGCTAAACTGGTGTGGTTGGAGACTTCTTATTTTGAAAATAATTTGGCAAGACGTTGTTTTAGAAAAACAATTAAAGAGCACCATTTATAATAATCTGATGCAATATTTTCTGTTACCGTGGACACAGAACAATGCATACATACATCACTTTGTGGGGGAACTGTCTAAATTACCAAAAGCTTTAATAAACAAGCTAACAATTGATGTTTGAGGGCAAGTAGCCTTGTGAATGAAAATAATTATGAATCCACATTCAAATCTCTGCACTAAATTACAGGTTCAAATGTTTTAGCTTCTAGACCTCTGACTGCTTGTTTTGTTGACTACCATCAAAATATTAACATTTTTGCCTGTAATAAATTGTGCCCAAAAAACTGTAGTGTCTCTTTCTCTTTCTAAAGCAGGCACTAAACATAATTATATGTGCTGTGCTCCAGAATCATAACAAATAAGAGTTTTTGAGCTCAAGCTATGTAAATATTCTTCACTCAGTCTGTACCAAATAATCATCTTAGTCAACATTAAATTGCATTTCTCTGGTAACATTTATTTTTGTTTTTCTGTTTCAGTGTGAGCAGACAAGCAGAGACTATATTGATTACAATCCCTAATGACTAATAGCAGCTTCTGTGAGGAGCAGCTGAGGACTCTGGGTTTGTCTAGTCTGCAGGAAAGGAGGCTGAGGGGAGAACTCATTGCTCTCTACAGATTTTCGAGGAGGGGAAGTGGAGAGGGAGACTGAGTATTTTTCCCTGATATCCAGTGACAGGACACATGGGAATGGTTTGAAGTTGCGTCAGGATAGGTTTAGACTGGATATTAGGAAGTATTTCTTTACCAAGAGTGTCACTGGAACAGGCCTCCTAGAGAGGTGGTCGGCAACCAAAGCCTGTCAGTGTTTAAGAGCCATTTGAACAATGATCTTAATAACATGGTGTAAATGTTGGTTAGCCCTGCAGTCAGGCAGTTGGACTGAGTCATCATTGTATGTCCCAATTGGATTATTCAGTTCCACTCTATTCTGCTTTGTTCTAGTATTTCTGACCAATAGGAACTGTTCCATTTGCCTTCACCAGTCAACTTCATTTCTCATGATCTTTTGGAAAGCAGAGTTTGAAAAATATAGCTGAAAACGAGTTGGTTCCTGAAACGAGTGAGTGACTGGGTCCTGCTGAGTCTTAGTCTCCAAGATGCTGATGCATGCTCAGTGACAAGACATCTCTTTAGTGTTTCCTATATTATAAAATGGAGATAGCAAGTGGAGCCACAAACAATACCATACCCTGAATGAAATTTAAAAACTACACAGGCTTTAATCTTCAAATTGTTGCTCCCATTTCTACGGGTTCTGAGATGTTCTTTCTGCATGTCTTATTTCACAGGTGAATAAGACAGTAAGAAAATCCTTTTCCTTTCTCCAGATCTCAGTAAGAATAGGGAAACTGCAACAAGAGCAAATAAATACGGATAAAAGCTATGGGAAAAAAAACACACTCATTTACTTGCCACAAAAGGATAAACCTGAAAGAGGGACTAGATCAGGATAAAGAACATCATCTGTGTTCAGCTAGTTTTGAAGACCTCTAAGAAGAAAGTATGGCCAAATATCTGATTCAAGAAAGCAAGAGAAAGTAACACTGTGTTACGCCTTAAGAATAGATGAGTGAACAATTTCTGCTGTGAAAATGAATTATTTAGTCTATACTTTTTACGAGAAACTTATACCCAGGATTCTCTATTACTGACTGCTATCAAAAGAAGAAATTGTAGAGTAGGACCTCATGGTTAAACCATCAAGCTTTAAGATCAGACATGGCCATACAAGTACCTGTATCTGACCTACCCTATAGATCTGGTATAGAGTGCTCCTTAGTGGCAACACCCATTTGAGACTCCAGCACTACGAGTCTTCACTAACAGATTAGCTGTGCATGTTTTTACTCATGCTTGCCCCATTCCTACCAGCATAGGTAGAGATCATTCAATCCACACTGTGTGGATTAATTTTCAGATGCACAGGTAACTGATTTTATAGTTCACTATTAAATGTAACCTATTGAAATCATAAACTAGAAATTCAGCTGCATAAATCTGTAAAGCTTCATCCATTTATACTGGCTAACACCAGCTGAAGGGTGAATTTATATTAACTGAAAGAAGAAATAGAGTTAATAACAATCTGAGAAAAAATCTGAAATCTCTAATGACCTTGGGAAACTGGAAGGTTTATTTTAACACCCTATCTATTAATAAGAAAATATTGCACAAGCTAGATGATATTTGCTAAGCTAAGAGGATTACAGAGAAGGAAATACTGACTTCATGCATACACTGAATACTACAGAACAGGGAAAACCAGAATATAAACAGATAGCAAATGAACTCTTGGAATATGGGAAAAATCTCCACCAGAATGATGGAGACCTCTTCTGAGTCACCCTTCTCAGAAGTGTCCTTTTTACTACAAATAAAGAGGTCTGTATACTTTCAATCTTATGTATTGTGGTTTCAGGTATGTAACTAAAAATCAGACAAGCTTGGGTGAGCACAGAAATAAGAGGGTGGTGAGGAAACAAAAAAAAAAAAAGAAGAAAACAAAATGGAAAAAATTACAAATGCTTGTTGTTGATCCCTTCTGGATGCCAGGTGCCCACCCAAGCTGCTCTATCACTGCCCTCCTCAGCTGGGCAGGGGAGAGAAAGCATAATGAAAGTCTCATGAGTCAAGATAAGGGCAGGGAGAGATCACTCACCAATGATTGTCACAGGCAAAAGGATATTAGTTTAATTTATTACCAATCAAATCAGAGTAGAGTAAGAAGAACTGTGTGGGATACTGCTGCTATCTCCTTATCCTGAATCAGCAGATTCAGTTCTAGATGTGTTTGGCCCTGTTCATAACATTCATAACACCTATTCTTACAACCCCAGTAAAGGCCTTAGAAAATTATATGTAGGACTTGTCTACCCTACAAAATAATAATAAAATAAACAAATACCCCCGCCCCCCCAAATTATTTTTATTCTTTGTTGTACCCCTTCAAAATTTCTGGCACAGTTGTTTTTGGGTTTTTTGTTTGTTTTTTTTTT
>VXAY01005267.1:376447-401036 GCA_013399855.1 Oxyruncus cristatus | reverse complement strand
TTTTTTTTTTTTTTTTTTTTTCTCAAAAGAAGCTCCTCTGCACTTTAACACAATATTAGTTTTGGGAAAATCTGACTAATTCATACTCATTTATTTCTGTGGGAACTATATTCATTCTCTTAGGCCAAAGCCCTGGAAGACTGAATGTAACTATTTCAACAAATAATTTGTTCTGGCAAAGAGACCTTCAGCCTTCAGATAAGCACAAATATAGATTCAGTCTCACAGAGCAAAATGTATTGGAAAGAAGCCTCTGTTCGTGCAAAATCATGTTCCCTGTATGGGTATTTGCTGTTTAGAATTCAGAAGCAGTTTCTCATGAATATATTTTGGATTTAAATCAAATTCACTGTTTCTCTTACCTTACTTCCTAGAATGTTCATAGAAAGAGAATGAAACTCATAAAAAATCACAAAGTGAATGTATTAATTTCTTTCCTTTCTAACCCAACAGAAATTTATGCAGTAGTTTCTCAGTTCAGGAAAATAGTATAACTCAAATCCTTTCTCTTTAACCCACAATTGCAGAATGTCAATCTATTGAAGTGACTATTCAGTAGATGAAGAATAGCCATTTTAATTTCAGTTTTAGTAGGAGTAGAACACAAACAAGGCTTTCTTTCAGTATTTTCCAACAATATTCTTTTAATCTGTATTGCATTAATATTGTGTGAGCTAGTAGTCTAGACTAGGCAGCAGTATATAAAAGAGACTAAATTGTGCTGTGGCTACAATCAAACCTGATTAAGTAATGCTTCTGCATAGCATAATTTTACCACAGTTGGAACGAACAGCTAAAAATACATCTGTTGAGAGAAGCTCTCTATTGTAACTCTTTAGACGATCTGGTGTTTAGTAGTGATGGTTCCAGCTTCCAAGGATAACTTCTGTTCCTCATATGAAACAGTGTCCAGCAGATCAATGCTGAAACTGTCCCCTCCAATGTCTGGAGGGTGCACTAGGAGAGAAGAATGAAGTGTACAGATGCCAAGGATTCTGGGGTCACCAGGCAATGTAATGTCATTTGGAGACTATTATTCATGGATCCAAGTGAAAGCTCAGTCAGTCGACCACTTTGGCAATCTGGGGCAGGAACATTGAATCAGAAACCTGTATGAACTCCCCAGCAGCTCCAGCTATAGGCTTTTCCAGCAAATACTGTGGAGAATAGTCTCCAGTACAGAACAAAAACATCTGTAGAGATCAATTTCCCTCATCTCCTGCCCTGTGCCTGGACCACAAAGGATATGATATTACTGTCCCAGGCAAGGAGCCTACAATTTTGAACTCAAGCCAGAGAGGCTTACTTTTTTCATTTGGAAGATACTCAGCTCAAACTCAATTTATCAACTGAAATTGCACAGTTGTTGAGTGAATCTGGAATAAATGTACATTTCTTATCCACATAATTTACAGCTTATCTGGTATTCTTCACTTTTAGTATTTTTCTGCCATGCTCAATTAGATCTCTTCCACCACCCACTTCGAAAGTGTCTGACTTCCAGAAGTATATGAAAACTTCTATACAAAACCCTTAAAGTATGTATGGCCAAGGCTTTTTTTTTTTTTTTTTTTTCAGAATGGCCATGAAAGCTCGCTCAAATACATAAAATATCAATTATAAAAATGCTTGGAGAACAATATTCTTTTTTTGTTTGAGATGTAGTTATTTAAAATGAATTGTGCCTGTATTGGTATTTAGCCTGTGGCACTTAAACGTCATTTAAACAATTCCTTGTTCCCACAGAATTAAATACATCTTCTATCATTAATTATAGTAACAGTGATTGATTCTATGCCCTCAATGCCTGTGGGAATACTCCGAGGTAATTTTACAGGATGCGGGACCAGGGCTCAAATTCACTGTTCAGCAAGATGACCAGCTCCAGAGTTGTGAATGATCAATTCCAGGAATATCAGTGTGTTCTTGTTGTACCATTGAAATGAAGGTGACTTTCCCATTGCCTGTAACTAAAAGGAGGGATGACATCTTTGTGCTTGTGTACTTCACAGAACACAAAAATAAATTAAGCATATGTAGCCATTCCTACACATAAAATGGGGCTAGCACTGGCTTTGATGAATGCAGTCCCACACCTGTAAATAACTCAGGGCCAAGTCAGAGGTTAGTAGAGGCTCCTCTGAAAATGCATTTCACAACAATGTATCAGTCCCTGAGGCCAAGTTTTGCTGCCCTTCTTAATGAACAGCAACTTTTCTTGGATAGCAACAATAGAACAGCAAAGTAAGACACTACAGAGTGGTGTAACTGAAGGCAAACACAGACATCCTCTTTGGATTTGGGCAACGGGTGTAATAATCAGTTCTTTAGTAAAACAGGTATATTTATCTCTTTTGTTTTTTTTTCCATGGTACCAGTACTCATAAATAACAGAATCAGTGTTTAGTCTCCTGTGCTTACAGTTATTAGAAAGGAAACCAGGAGACGTTTAATGGAGAATTATAACAGAATATTTATTACAAGTAAATTACTGTTAAATCAATCAGAATGCAAACAGGTTGAATTATTCATTGTTATAACTTTGCTTTTCAGGCGAATGCCACATTTTAAAAAAAGCTAGCTATTAGTAATTGTCATATCAAGATGCTGTTAGAAATAGTACATTTCTGTTGTATTACAGTGATATGAACTAAAGTATTTTTGCTAGAATTCTCCAAGCTAAAATAGTTCAATGACCAAGAAACCAAAAAGTGACATCTCTGTGAATCTATTGAGTTACTTTTCTGAATTTCTTTCTCAATTTCAGTCCACTATAACCATGATGACTCCTCTTCCATTCTTAAATACTTAACCAAAACATTACACAATGGGCCTTGTGTGAAATTTTCATTCTTGAATTTGCTTCTCATTACCTTTTGAAAGGTATTCAGCAACCAAAACAAGCAGGATGATCGCTAGAAGGATTTTTTGAAAACACTTAGATTTAAAAAAACCTATATGTTTGAAAAGGTTGATAGATATTTCAATTAAAAAATTCAGTAGCATCAACCTTTGTTGACGAGTATTACCTTGTGCTTGGTACTGTGAATTTAAGTGGAAATTAAGGTCTCAACAGGAGGCCACAACTGTTTCTACAGGGTATTATCTTAACACAGTAAAATGATATCTTTTGATAAACACCTAGGTTATAGGTTATCACAATTCTATTTCACACTCTTTTACTGTGTAACACAGATTTGCTACAATGTGGAAACTACTGTCTACTTCCAAAGAACAGCAGGGAAATCCCATGAAAACTGCAATTATAATAACTATAAAGAATTAAAATAGCTCTTGGGCACCTTTTGTTATTGTTGTTTTCAGCTGTCAGGGGGAAAAACTGAACAAAGGAAAAGAAAGATGTGCTCCCAGCAATAGGGAAAGCATTTAAAAGGATCTTGTAAACAAGCTGACAACAATTCATCCAGGGTTATGAATTTATCAGTAAAAAAAAAAAAAAAAAGACATTAAAAAAAAAGCAGTGCAGTAAGAGGTCTCCAGTTGGAAATGTCCCGTGGGGACTGCAAAGAGATTTCTAACAGTAAATTTGTGCTATGATTAACTAATGCTGGCTGAAAAGACAGGTTTAGGGGTGGTAGAAAAGTAGATACTCTCCTATTAACAGCCACAACGCCACCTGAAGAGAGAATATGTTTCTCTTGCCATTAAAAGACCCCGAGCTGCTGGATTTTTTCATGTTACACAAGACTGATGGATTTTCTTTCCACAGATTCTACTAGTTGTCTCTTATCCCAGTGAAAATTACTAGAAGCAGTGAGACAGACAATTAAAGACCTGTTGTGGCTCCTTTATCTGAGTGGTAATCTCCAATACAACCTGAGGCTATTTTTCAACAAACCACTAATAGCCTTCCTCTCTGAACCTGTAATGACAAGGTCTGGAGACACGGGAGTAATATTTTAAATTGTCTGTTTTGAAAATACTGCTTAGCAGAGAGCTCTTAGATTGCATGTGAGGCAGACAGGACAGTACTTCAATGGAGCTATGGTCACTGCACCAAAACAGCATGAGTTGGTCAGTGTGGCATCAGAAAGGACAGAAGATTAAAGGGTGCTTCCTCGACATTGTCATTTTAGTTGATTTTCTTTGATTCCAGTGAAGACCTGCAACTGTAAGACCAAACTTTTGAGGACTACTCAGAGGAACTTTCAACACAGAGAATTTTTTCTTGGCCAGGGTGGATTCTCAGGATCTGGCGGTGTGTTTCTAATCTACCAAGTCAAATGGGTTTGCTGGGGAGATCAGGAAAAGCTCAGGCCAAAACCAAATGAGAGCAAAAAGTATGGTTCTTTCTCTCAAAATCACAACCAGATCAGAAACACATCTTGAGGATATTTTTGCCTTATCTAGAACACAATATGCCTTCCTTCCCCCTTGACAGGTTATTTCCCTTTCAAGGTCCTCTGGCTGCTGAGGGAACTCCAATCATCATCATCTTCCTCTGGCCAGCCCAGCTGCAGGCTAAGCATCCTTTCAGCCTCCAACCCTCATTGAATCCCTCCCATGTTCACTTCCAAGAACTCTCCCTCACACTCCTTCTAATTAATGTTTGCAAAACCTTTTTCACATCTCATGCTTCACATTACGCTCCCTCAAAACTGACAGTGTGGCCCTCACACAGATTAGTTGGTGTCTGCAAGATGTTTCATCGTTCCATGCTGTGGTCTTCTGGTAGTGTCACCACAACACTGAGCGGTTGTATTCATAGGCCAGATTTATACTGTTAAGGTCCCCATCAAGACAAGATTCAAGTAGCCCTCATCCTTCACATCCAGGTTTCCATAAAGAGTAAGAATAGAAAAGGTGATGTGATGTTTTTCAGAAAACCCTTTTTTCCAGATATTGGGAGGATCAGGGCTGCACAAGGCTTCAGGGCTGTGCACTTAAGTGCATAGCGAAAGGTCAAGAGACGGTAGACAAAATATTGAGTATGAACAAGGAAAAATTTTCACAAAGAGAGAGATTAAGCCCTGGAATAGGTAGCCTAGAAAGTCTCTCAAGTCTCTGTTTGCGATTTTCAAAACACAACACCCTGAGCATCTCGATCAGCTTTGAAGTTAGTTCAGTTCCGAGTACGTCCTACTCTATGTGACCCACAGATGTCCCTTTTTCCAGCCTTAAATATTTATATGACTCTTTTATTTACTTTTCTAATGAATCAATGATCCCAACTGTTGGATAGACTTCCCAGAATTACAATTCCTGAAAGTCCTTTCTTTAATAAGAGATAATGTGGGGAATAGGCATTCAAAAAAAAAGTAAAGATTATGCCTTGCTATTATCATGGGAGTCACTGGGGAAATGAGGGCATAAGAAGAATTCCCTTTGTTTTTAGTAAGATGTTACTAATATCATTTCACAAAAATCTTATATTTCACAAAAATCACAGAAATAAACAGGGAGGGAAAATATTCAGATTCAGCCATTCACCCAGACTGAAGGTGCTGCTAGACTTTATAAAGCTGTTTTTTGATAGAGGACTGAATGGGAAGTGACTGTACAAGAAAGTTTTATTATGGTTACACAGTGGCTCTGTTACTTTTCAAGCATAGTCAGATGAGAAGCAAAAAAGATGTC
Organism: Oxyruncus cristatus; assembly: GCA_013399855.1. Taxonomy (NCBI): domain Eukaryota; kingdom Metazoa; phylum Chordata; class Aves; order Passeriformes; family Cotingidae; genus Oxyruncus; species Oxyruncus cristatus. Next base: position 395,438 of record VXAY01005267.1, on the reverse strand, counting down.
TTTCTCCTCCTAACTGCCTGCTCTTCAAAGTCTCCTTAGAGCTCAAGAGGCTTCTTAGTACAGCGTTGCAAATAATACAGATTCTGGCTGAAGTTTTCAGGGCAGTGTGGTGGTTTTTCTACTCAAACCCCACTGATTTTGGCAGAAAACAATGTCCTTAGAAGAGAACTCCTCCTTTCCCTATTTTTCCTCATTTAACTGTTAATTTCATACTGCATCAGCCAAAACAGACTCCAGCTGTCTGAGAGAACTAATGACTCTGTGGCACCACATAAAACACAAACCTAAGCCTAGCATATGTTTGTCACTATGTTTTTAACGACTAGCAGCAATGAACCAAACAATATCTTCCTTTAGCACCTTCTCTGCTCTAATTCAGTGAAATCTGGTCACAGTTTGATTTACAAAGACCAAACTGAAAGATATGCTAACCATTTAACCCACTGTATTTGGGAACTTTTAAATTAATATATTCGCATGCATCCTGCTTAAGGAATTTTGACCACGTCAGTCAGGAGCATTTTGATGCTACTAAACATGTGATTCAGCATAAAGACAAGGAACTAGTAAGTGGATAAATATAACTTTTTCCAGGTAATCTTTGTGAGAACTGCATTTAAGCTACCAGTTGAATCACATTATACAAACATTCCCCTAATTCTTAAGTAATTTGGGGGCTCAGTTAGCAAAAAAAACCTACAGACACACAATTAAATTTGAATAATGGCACCTTCTTATATCAACATAGCTCATTATTGAATACTATCAGAACATTGGCTTGAATTACATCTGAGTAGCTAACAATAAATGTCATAGATTCTTTCTTTCTTGCTTGCTTTCTTTTCTTTCTCTGCTAAGGGCCCCTTCTTTTTCAAGTGTGTATACATGCTGGCTCAACAATACAGTTTCTCTGGCTGTGCCTACAATCTGATTTAGTTACATTTAGGCTTTATATCAACTGAGAAATAAATGAGAGTAAACCTAGTTATGCAATCCTGCATGTGAACATTGGAATTATCTGAATGGTTAGCAAACTTCCTTATACACAGCTGACACAGCCTTACTTCAATAGGATAGAGAAAATATAGGCTTGCCAAGGCAAAGCCAATATTTTGTTGCTGTTTATTCAGTGCAATTAACACAGAGGCAGTGCCCTACACTGTGGGATATGGTAGTTGCACATACCTTTAGTTGGAAGACCTCTTTTCTGTTGGACAACTCAGGTTCCACTAACAAACTCTAGAGTGCACTTGGGCCAACTCTAACCATTTTAAGCTCCCTGGACCAAGACAGGAATCTTGTTTGTGTCTACAGCCCGAGCAAGAAGGTTCAACCACCTCCAGAGGGAAGTCAGATCACTGTAGTGCGATTGACTGCAAGACGGTGGAAGGACTGTGGCAATGTGGAGAGTAGCTGGAGCAGTTCATGTCTCTTTAGCAACTACAGAAGGAGCTACAGCACTACGTTAGGTTAGACCTCTATGTTTTACACCACTCAGAGTTGGTGAACAAATGTCCTGAGAATACAGCCTGTGCATGCATAGCTGAGGCAAGTGTTCTTTATAACAGTGCTCTTCATTCTCCACTGTCCAAAGCTAGACATAGGAAAGAGAAGTACACACTTTTGATATTGTGACTGGTCACATCAACATAGTTATTTTGGTCTACTAATAAAGAACATCTAGAAGTTTTTCAGCCTGGAGAAGAGAAGGCTATGGGGACCCCTGATTGTGGCCTTTTAGTAATTTAAAGGGGTCACAAAAAAGATTTTTAGCACTTTTTAGCGTGGCCTGTTGCAATAGGACCGTGGATAACGGTTTTAAACTGAAAGTGAATCAATTTAGAATAGATACAAGGAAGAAGTTTTTTACAATGAGTGCAATGAAACACTGTCACAGGTTGCCCAGAGAGGTGGCAGATGCCCCATCCCTAGAAATATTCAAGATCAGGTTGGACAGGGCTATGAGAAACCTCATCTAGTTGAAGGTGTCCTTTCTCATTGCGGGGGGTTGGATTGTACCACCTTTAAAGGTCCCTTCCAACCCAAACCACTCTATGATGGTAGAGGCAAGGGACACCTTCTCACTAATGGATGTTTTCTTGGACCTCATTCCATTGAACAGGACCAAACAGAGGGTTTCATGCTTCCTTATTCCCCATGAAGACTGAAAGTGGGTGAGAACACTTCAAAATTAGAAGTCTCAATTCTGTGTTTGCTCTGTAAGGTAATAAGAATCTCTTTTTAGAGTCCAGTAGCATTCACAGAATAGCACAAGCTTTGAGATTTACTGTACTGTCCTTTGCTTTGTTCCTCAAAAGGAAACTGCAAATATTCTGAAAAACAGTAAAAAGCATTGAGTTTGGTCCTCAACTGTAAAAAATAGGTAACAGTTTGTGACAGGGACCAGTGCTGTGCTTATGTTCCTATTGTCCATGTCAAATCTTTACTACATCTAAAGAACTGAAGAGAACAATGCTAAATTAGATATCCAGTTTTTATACCCTAAAAACTAACACAGATAAATTTCACCCTACAAACAGACAGACTATTACACTGCTGAGTGAATTTTGTTATTTTTTTGTACAAATTGTTGCTTTTCATGCACAATTCTAGCTGGCGTATGCAGGCATCTATCATGTGTCAAAGGGCATGGAGGTAAACGGGAGGTGACCAAAATTTTTCTTGAAAAGTCAGGCAAGTCTACAAGGAGCATGTTGATGGCAGCGTAGCTGACAATGCTGCTTAATTTATTCTCAAACATTTTCATACGGTGGAATATAAATGAGACCCTGCCAGACAAATATTTGTAAAAAAATATTCATATTGCTTCATTGTCAGCCAAAAGAGAGATTACTAACTTGTTGAAATCAGGCAAAACTCCCACTCATAACTCTTGGCTGGAAAATATGTATAGATTTGCTCCACTGAAAAAGGCTTGCTGTCAAATCAGCAGATGAACACAAGATTTCAATGAGATATGGCACATACCTTTCTGCAGCTTTGTCTAGTGATATATTGACAGTATTATCAATGAGCCTATTGCTATTCCCTGCCTTGCAATTAATCTCTGAACTTGTTACATTTCTGATTAAACTGTAATTTTTCCTTCAAAAGTTGGGCTCTGGCTCTGGAGTCCCACTCCAATGAGGAGACCACAGCAAAATGAATAAAACCAACAAACCAGCCCCCAGCTGTCCACAGATTGCAAGACTAATCTCCAATGATTTACAGAAAACTTTCCATCAGACTCTGTCACTAAACAATCTAAGGTGAGAAATGGCATCCTCTGGACTAATCAGGGGTGCAGAAAAATATACTGACTTACAACAGAGCATGCACCTGTGTCTCTAACTTTCTCTGAGAAGGACTCCCTCCCCAACAGCTGCTCTGATTAGTAGCCAGTAACTTATTTTCCCCTCTGTTTTGAACTTTGCTGCCCATTTACACATCGTGCCTATTAGTAGCTTGTTATTTTAAAAGTTATCACATAAGAAAGAATGAAGTGTGTCATGTGTTATGTGTTCAGTGCTTGTAAGAAAAAAAAAGAACTCTGTTTGCTTTGGCAACTGCAGCTCCAGTAATTTGTCTGAACAGGAGATGGAAATCTAACAGCATATGGCTGCAGATATAAATACAGATCTAGAATTATATGCAGACACACTATACATTAAAATGAAAAGCATTTCATGGGCAGTTGGTCACAGTGATAATTCCAAAATGCAGGATTTAGTTACCATCCTCAAGTATTTATCCCTTGCTATTCATAGTATTTTATACTCTCAAATCCTTATTGTAATTTAAATTTAGCTAGAAGATGGCAGATGACCAGATTTACCCCAAACCACTCAAGGCATGCCATTTTCCTCAGATGCATCTTATTATACTGTGCACAGGGAAGAATGAGACAAAACTGTACGGTGTGCTTCAAATATGCTTATGATTTATGTATACCATTAGCTTTACAATAAAGAGAGAAGAAAGTGAAGAGTCTCTATTAAATCCTGAGGAAATTTATGGCTTGAGGAATGTTACTTAAAGTTCTTCATAATCTGAATCCTTCCTTACAAAAAGGCAGACTCTTGTACACAGTGCAACAATGAAGAGGAATGGAGGTGCTTCAGTCTTGAGCACTTCTGGAGTCAGAAGGTTTTGATGAAGGATAATAAAAAAAAGATGCCCAAATGTGCTAAATGTATTTCAAATTTAGATTTTCTAACTTTGATTTATATCAAAATTAATTTTGCCCCACCCCTTTCCTGAAAAATTTCCTATTTTCCAATTCATAAATCTTTGAAATCAATGTGATTTACTCTCACATCTTCAAGTTTCCCTATTGCTGAGCTGTCAAGTAATTCTGGTTTTTAGACTGATTGTTACATTACCTCACTAGTATGTGGATAAAGCCTACACAATGGCAAATGTGGCTTAACAGAACAACAACAACAACAACGCAACTTCTCAGTTTCATTGGTGAAATCTTCCTTAAGTATTTGGATATCAAAATATGGCCATCGCCTGTGTGCACTCAGCTTGGAAGCTGCAAACAGCAGTGTTACATGGTGAGGACTACAGAAAAAAAACCCCAACAAACAGCAAATTCAGATCTGCCTGAAATTGGAAGTGGTTTCTCCATTCATGTTTATCGGATTATTGTCAGGGCTGTTACTGGGACCATTACTGCTGTTTACTTGCTGCTGTGCTGAGGCAGTTTGGCACATGAGTGCAGTAATGAAGAATGGCCCTACAAGTGTGAAAATTAAGCATAATCTGAAGAACTATCAAGATATACATTATTTCAAGTATACCAATGGTGAAAAGACAACCCCAAAACTTAAGTTTTCACAGCATGCAATTTAATCATCATAAGCAATTTTACAAAGCTTTTAAGTGTTTTGTTAGCCAAACAGCAAAAGTATCTACAGAAGCCATCAGTAACTGATACTTTGAAAGGTATTTTCTAACTGACACATTTTTATTTTGAAGCAGGAACCAACTCTAAATTCAATAGGAATTATAGGGATTTAAAAGCGTACATCGATTCCAATTATTGAGACCAAACACTAGCAAAATAGAAAGGAAATGATGTAGTAAGATAAAAATCTTTTTCTATTACATGAGTCTTTTGTTAAAACACCTAAACTAATCCTAATATTGAATAGAAGTTTATAATTTATTGCAGAGGGATTTTTGTTTCCTTATATTATTTTGTAAATACAGGAATTTAGTCACTAATGTAATAACTGGAAGAGCATGAATTAGTTTTCAAACCTATATTGCACGTCAGAATGTTCTGTCATTATTTTTAATCAGATGATTTTAAGAGAAAGAAGAAAAATTTGAGTTGCAATTCTTGTTTTATCCCTCCTGAAGCATGAGGTGATTTTTTATAAGCCAATTTGACCTTGAAAACAATTTTATTCATTAACCCGCTGTTGACAAAAGAAACAGTGTTCTAACAGGGAGGCAAGTCTTGACTTTTCTTTACAAAAAGGAAAGAGTAAGCAATCCATAATGCCATTGTCAAACTGTAAAATAAGTCCAACAGGACTCAGTAGAAACATGCTGCAAAAAACATTTTTCAGACACTAAGCTTTAACAGAAAAGGGTTCAAGCTCATTCTGGATGAATTTCTATCACTGTAGTAAAGATAATATCTCTCTTCATATAAAGCCAAGGCATGGTTCACTGTCACACTATGAATTCCCTGTATAGCTTTTTGTTGACCATCATTAAAGTCTAAGTATCCATAAATCCAGAAAATCACGAAAGACCTGTAAACAGCACTCAATTAAGTCCAGTGTTTTAATTCAAATAAGGAAGTAAAACGTATTGTCAAATTGTCCCAATTTTTGGTTTTTTATAAAGTTTTTTCTGGCATTTCCAGTTTATACTCTGCTTTCTATTATTTCATACAAAGAAGGACAATACCTAAATATTTGTAACAGCCTTTATTTATGCAAAACAGTGAATAAGTTTACAAATGTCATAACTTGCAGTGGATACTCAGTACCTTTTATGTACTATACATGCATTATTTAGTTTGGTTAGACTCTGACATTCATCACAGTATCCAGGTGCCTTACAGCTGCTCAGAGAAACACTTGTTAACAACTGGTGTAGTTCAAAAAAGCTGTTTCAGAGTAGGGGTCGTTCCTTTGTATATCAGAGATACCTCTTGAAAATTAAGCCCTATGGCCAAAACACATTAATTAAATACATGTAAAAATTAATAGATAACAGGGCACAAAAAAATTAAAACTAAGCAATTGATCTATTTTGGATGTTACTATACTGCAGAAACTAGAAAATTCCATAATAAAAGTCCTTTTCCAAGAAGTGCCCATACTATTGCTTTACCGGTGTTTAACCTTTGGGACCAGTAGGGAAGCTGCAGTGAAAGACAACATGTGGCAGTGCTGGAGACCACCAGGAAGACAACCATTGCTTTTAGATTATAGCCAGTACCTTGATTTTCATCCAGCGTGCACAGGGAGCCAGTGAGCCAAAGAGCTGTGTGTTCACACCGGCCTAGCCCACCAAAGTGCCTGTCTCCCTCTGCCAGCATCCCACACTTAGCTCCTTTTCTTCCCTGGCTCAACTAAAAAAGTCTCTTATTCTTCAGCTAGTCCAATGAGAGATTTTCCTTTTGTTTTATCTCTTCTACCTCCTAGTCCTGACCACCTAGGAATTGGAATCATGCCATAATCTGGCCCTGCTCCTTTTCAAAGTGGCTTTAACTGTAACATTATTTCTAAAGGCAGAATTTAAGCAATGTTGAAGTGTGTCAGCTCCTTCTGCAGTTTTATCCACCTGGCCCAAAATAGCTGACCCTTGACAGAACCACAGCACCACACTGCTTCTGACATAAGAATGAACTCAGCTGCAGTTTTTTGGCTTTCACTTATGATTGCTTCCACCTGCCTCTATTATTTATGCAATTCTGTTTTGGAGACAAGGTCAGCATGAGGAAAAGTTTACTGATATAACTGTCCTGGCAAACCATCTTTGTGTGGGTGCAGCTTCCACTGGCCAGGCAGAAAATAAAAGAAAGTAATTTTGCTGGTAAGGAAAATACTGGTTCCCAAGTGCAATAAGTTGCAACGGCAAAAACACTTTCCATCCCAGAGTAACCATATCTACACCAAGCTTTTGACAATATAAACAAATGATTAAAATAAAAATAACCTTAGTGGATACTGCTGTGCTGGAAAACATACCTGTTGTAGAGCTGGCCAAATTTTATGACAGAAAAGCCAGTTTTATGAGTAAGCAAATCAAACCTATCTTCTCTAATAAGATGAAGGGTGGGGAGGGAAGGGACGAACAATTAATTTTTAAATATGAAACATTCATTATTTCTGACAGTAATTGTTTCTTGTGAAAATTTATAAATAAGGTAAAGTAATGAATCTATTAACTTGTTTTTTTATTGGGCAGTCAGGACAGCTGAAGGGGCAACACAGTAAAAAATATTTCAGATTTAGCACGGGAAACTGGTTAAAAGCAGGACTTTCCAAGGAGTAGAAGTGCATGTTGACTCAACCAAATAATAAAAAAAAAATTAGGCTGAGGTAAGCTGGAAAGTAAAAGCTTATCCTCCTTCTTTCTTAGGGTTAAAACCTGTAATTAAGAGAGAACAAAAAAGAGAAGCATTGATAGCTGTGGCACTTACAGGTTTGTTTTTTTGTTTTTCTCCAGAGACCTCCATAGAGGAACTGTTTTCATTTTTCTTTCTGACTCAAAGCTTTCTGACTGTGCAGAAAATGCTTAAGCTTTTCTTAATTGTTACTGTTGGACAAAGAAATATCTGTGCTGTTGCTGTCATTATAACTGCTATCGGCGCTGTTGTGCAATCTGTTTTCAAAGGCGGTCTGGCAGAATGAGTGCTCTCATTTCTGACTTGCTGCTGCCCAGGGCAGTGGGTGACTGTGACAACATCTTTTATTGTTTCCAGCTTCCAAAAGGTAAGTCTCATACTTGCCAAGTGTGAGAAGAATCTCATTTTGTCTTCATTTTATTGAACAACTGTCATGGTGTCAGTGGGAGTTGTTCATCAGCAGTACTTCACAGCCCTAATTGCAAAACTACTCTGTCCCCTTTCAAAGAGAGGACATGTGTGTGACTGGCAGGCACATAGACTGTCTGAAAGCATGAAGGCAGTGGCTAAACCAACCTTTTTGCATTATTAGGCATAGCTTTGCCTTTGGATGAAGTGGTTTGAACTGAGCATAGGCCACAGAGGAAAGCCTCCCGTTAAAACATAAAGCTTTAGTGGTGTGAATAGGGCTTTGCTGAGAGAGGGTGAGTGGAGAGGAGACCATGCAGAGGAAGGCTTGCTGCCCTGGCTGAAAACAAGACACTATAAGGGAATATTAGACTTGAGTTTCATGCTTCCTTCTGGTGGCTCAAGTCAGTTCTGGAGTTGTCTGGGTAGCAGTGGAGCCCATGGAGGTCATGTGCTAAAATCAGTGGAAATAATAGTCTCAAATAATCTTAACCATATACAATCAGAAGACAGACCAAGGCTTCTACTTTTCTACCAAAAATCTCTCTAAGATTGGCAGGTCAATGTTTCAATTTTTGTGCTCTTGTGCCTTTCCTAGTATACATTTTTTATGCTTGTAGATTACTGGTATAAAATTGTTTCTGTTAGATCTCATGGCTCAATATACATAAATTCCTTAAATATATACAGTATATTGCTTACACTGATTTAAAAACTGATTTAAAAAAATGTCTGCCAAGTCAGATTGTGGAGCGGATGTTTAAGTTTTTGGATTTTTTTGTAATTTCAGTGAAAAGAAAAGAAACTTTTCAAACAGTGCGTAAAACTAACCATTTTCTTCCTGAAGGGAAAAAAAAGTTGATTTACTAGACCTGAGCTCTATGCTTTGCTGTGCCAATGACTCACTGGGCACATCTCTGTGATTTGTAGCAGCATCGTTAATGTCTGTACAAGGTCTTCCAGCTTTACGGCAGAAAGGCTATGCCATTACACAGGAGTAGTTCCAATCAGGTCAATGAATCTCTCAAGGGAGCCAAGTTTCATCTGTGTCTGGATGATGGTAGCAACATGGATTTAGGATACAGGATTGAAAGAACTTAAGGTGCAGAGTACTGACTGCATTGACTGCACTGCAGGGAGAAAGAACTTTCCAATAGCTTTTTATGAAACCTTGCTTCGCTCTTCTATCTTAAAGCTTCCTCTTCACATTTCAGGCCATTTGCTGCTGCATCACTGCCATTCCTAATTGCACTCAGACCTCACTTAGGTTAATTTTGTGACACCAGGATTTTATAACAGTGAATGTAAGACTATCAGGAAGAAGACTGTTAGTCAATCATGAACCCACAGAAATTAGAGAAGGAAAGACATGTTATTAAGCAATTTACTCCATCCAAATGCCAAATTATTGTTTTCTAGAAAACTTACTTGAGCTCTTTCTCCAGTTACATTTCAAATGGGAGGAGATACCCAACACAGTTGTTTTGTATTTTCATGGACCCCACTACTCAGAAACCTTTTTCAGAAAGTCTACCCTAAAATTAATTTGACTTGTATCTGTCATTCTGATTCTTCTCAGATCTAACAATAGTAACCCCGTTTATACTCTTTCCATGTCTCCAGCCTTCTGACCTCTCTACTGTGATATGATTATCAGAATTGGCTGCTCCTGCTGTAACTTTTCTCTTGTGTAAAACCATATTTATAGTCCAGGAGGGACAAAACACATATTCAGAGAGGTACTAGTTTTACCCCCATCTGTCAGCTACCAGTACTGGCCAGCTATGGTAGGAAGAAGGCAGACATCAAATTACAACAACAAAGAAATATTCTAATATTACCACTTCAATGTCAAACACTTTGTCAGTGCCAGTGTGCCATAATTTTTAGTATAGTAGTTACAGTAACATTCCTTTCTTTTTCTTTAAAATACTGGATGGGACAGTAGTTCAGGAAACATATCTACAAATACATGTACATATACATACATATATGTACACAGAGATGGATACATAACTGAAGACAAGTGAGTTTAGATGTAAAATTTCAAGATCTGGATCACCAGGTAGAGAAGATATAAATATTAAACAGTCACAGAAAAAAATATCACCAATTCCCTCAGAGCTAAAACTTACTGCTTCAACACAAAGAGTGGCCTGGGGATATCTGTCCTTTGCAAAATTCTTGTGAGTTTGGTTGTCTCCCTTTTTGCTCTGTCTGTCACTAGCAACTGACAACTTGTCTTCCCACTCTGCAGATCCACACCTGGCAAAGCAGTGTCACCTGTCAGTCACTGTTTCAAAACGTGTAACTTCATATAGCAGAAGACTTTAAAGCAGCATGTGCAAAGAATTTCCTACGTTTAAGATGCATGATGGATTTTTCTGGGTGAAAGAGAAGAAACAACAAAAGGAAAAAGAAAAGTAGGAAAGCATCAAAAAAAAAGGGGTCATCAAAAAACAGAAGAATACTGGAGAATAAAAGGTTAAATCTTCAACCCGTTTTCTTCTTCTTCTCTGTATGTAGGAGCCAAGGGAATGGTTGAAACTTTACTGCAACAGCAGCTGATCCTCAAAATAAATGTTGGGAAGGGCAATCAGACATTCCCCTCTTGAAAAATACTTTCAGACCTCATTAGGGAGACACAGTCGTTCCTGATGTTCACAAGGAAATCAAGGTGGCAGCTAATGAGTCCCCAGCCCTTCTCTTAAAATATCAAACCTGCCTGTTCTCTCCTGCAATTCCCACCATGTCTGCTTTTGAAAATAGTCAAACACCTTCCTTTGAGTTTGAGCTTTCCCCATCTGCTGACTTGCAGGCTCTCTCTTTCATTACCTCTCTTGCACAGAGGCCTCATGCTCCTGCCAACAGCAATTCTCATGGCACTCTCTCCCAGGAGGAGACTACTTCCTACCTCTTTCTTAAAATGTTTTTTCCCTCCAGTTTTTCTGAGTAATGCCCCAACCACTACTCCTATGAGAGGAAAAGTGGTGGTCTGCAAAACACATCCAAACCCTGCTGTAGGGTTAATGTCTTTTGGGAGGGCTGTTACTAAAGGATTTAGCCCCTCCATAGATAATTGCTTCTGCTTTGACTATTTGTGAGGAAGAGGAGAAACTACTTTTGAAAGGACTCAATGATGTAAGGAAATTGTGTCTGCCTCGGTTCACAGACTGTCATTTTCCTACCTGCTTAGTGGGGCACTTGCTAGTCTATCAAGTGGTATCAAAGAAAGCTTGTGGGAGGATTTCAAGGGGTGCACAGCAGAGTCAGTACACAGAGGTCAGTGAGGATGCACAGCATCCCGAAGTGCCTCCCTGAGAGAAAGCAGCATCCCACTACACCTGAGCTTGGATGCTGTACCCCACACACAGGCAGGATGCCACGAGGAGGTCATGTTGGCATCCTGTCTCCTCCTCATTTTGAGATTGCCAGGAGCTGGGACTCTCTCTACTTCCCACAGTGGCAGCTTTTCCTAACTTACACTGTGGTTTTGACAATAACATTTTCCTTTAGTTAAGAACAAAAAATGGACTCTGGCTAACCATGGCAGAGAAATTGCTGATCTCAGGGTTTAGTGCAATGTCACAGATTTTGTCCACCTTCTACACTGAGGACAGCTGTAGTTACACTCTCAACTTCTGAGTTCTTTTTTCTTTCTTTCTTTTTTTAATATTTGCAGTCAGTTAGATTCTGATTTCTGTTTACCCATAGCCACACCAGCAGCCCACTTCTAGAAACAATCAATGCCTTGCAGAAAGGTGAATGTATGGAGAATGAAACATTAACATCTCTCATTGTAAAACTCTAAAAGTGAACAAAATATACACAGGATTAAATATCCTATGGAGAGAGTTAAAAAAAAAAAATAGCTGAACGAGACAATGAAAAAATAACAACAGAAGCAGTACATTTTTTTCAAAATAAATATTTCACATTGGAAGAGCAGAAGCTGTCAGACTGTAAGGTATGAAACCTGCCTGAGGCCTTTGATACAAGATACAGATTTTTTTCCAGAACACATAAACTGACTAAGAATAGAAATTGATGTAAGCACTTTTTGTCTCCCCTTTTTGACAATGATGTAATTATTTTTGTAGTTAATAAGACTTTCAGGGTTGCACCTCCATTTTTCTTAGCTTGATTCAGCTAATAGATAAGATAATCCCTCCCAACATTTCAACCCCTAGCTATGAGTCACTGTCTCTGATGAAGATGTGTCACTCTATGTTATCCTGAGCACAAGAAATTGCCAGTCGTTTTTTTTTTGAAACTTTTTCACTGGGAATTAGGATTTCCTTGTGTGCTTATACAATTTGTATGCAGTAAGCACCAAACCAAAGAGCTGTTGACCTCCCTGTTCTCTCACAGAACTCTTCAAAGACACAATATCATGATAGATAAAGGGGAAGACACTGGATTAGTGGAGCTAAGGAGGAATCAAAGACAAAACAGTCTCTCAGATATGCACATACATATGTGCACTTTGCCTCTCTTATTCTCACACAAGTCTCAAGAATTTCTCTACTAGGATGGCAGAAGATATGCCTCAAATCCTAACTTTTTCCATGACAATAGACCCATTGGATCAGAACATATTGATCAAAAATCTATATATTAATTTTCATATATTTATTTTGCAACAGGCTTTTCGTGTTTTTGTTTGTTATCTCCAGAATGGAAAATAGCGGCTTAAACATACATTCACAATAGGGACTTCAGAAAACAGGAAGAGATTATCTGAAATAGAGTTAGAAAAATCAGATGTTTAAGCTGCTATTTTCCATTTTGGAGATGTTTTGAGGATAGGTAATAGTATGCAAGAAGGAAGACCTGGGAAACTACTGCCAGGCAGTCTCACCTCCATCCCTGGAATGGTGATGGAACAGATCATTCTGAAGGTCATCACCATAACTCTTTGCAGTGGTGCTCAGCAACAGGGCAAGGGGTAAGGCCCATAAATTAAAACACAAGAAGTTCCACCTCAACATGAGGAAGAACGTCTTTGCATTGAGGGTGGCAGAGCACTGGAACAGGCTGGCCAGGGAAGTTGTGGAATCTCCCTACTTGGAGACATTCAAAACCCACCTGGATATGTTCCTGTGTCACCTGCTCTGCGTGACCCTGTCTTGACAGGGTCAATGATGATCTCCAGAGGTCCCTTCCAACCACAGTAATTAAGTGATTAAAAAAGAGAAATAACTCATTCTGCAGTTACCAGTACTGCTTTGGAAGCACATATAACTAGTACAAGTCAGTATGTCACACTGCTGATCTTTCCCACTGCCTTTCTCTACTATAGAGAGGTGGAAAACACGAGCATCACTGATGCAGTGCAAGTCTTCACAAGCTTTACAATGTCCTGGTTTGTGCTAGAAGCAAACTTCAATACCTGACAAGTAAATCTGAACGGCTGAAAATTGCCCAGGGCGTCGACATGGTTCTGAATAGTCTTTGAAAGGACTAGTCTGTTATTTTACTTTTGTAACCTATAGTGGGCTCTTTAGCATGCAGAAGGATGCACAGGGTGTGCAGCCTATTTGATGACATGTGAAGAGCTGCATACATGACAAGATAAAGCCACAGGGGCAGAGCATATGAGTATGGTGATGCCGGTCACACTACATGGCCTTTTGGAAAAACAGGTTTCCTCAGTCTGGAGCAATTCTAAATGTGGAAGGGACTTAGAACATACATACAGTATGGATAGTTATGCTTTCTGAGGACTGCAAAGGCAAGTGTGGAGACAACAGGGCAGTGTAGCCATGAACTTCAGGAGTCAGCACAAATTCATTCCCAGCTTCTAGAAAGCAAAGACCTTCCAGACCTTTAAGGGTTGCTACAAATCCTGCATGCACCTCTGGTTCTGGCTATACCTGTGGAACAGGCTCCTGCTTTGGGCCATCTGCATGTCTTGAAGGGTGCTCTGTTTGAAATGTAGTGTCTCCAAGCATCTCCCAGGTTATATATCCCTCACTTCCCTCCCTTTCCCCTGCACATTCCATGCTCTGAAGGGCTTTCATTTTGCAAACACTGAGCGTTAGGGAGACTATCCTGACTAAGGAAGCAGCTGGACTTTAGAATTAATCAGATTCCTTAAAAACAAGTATCTGACCTCGCCTTACAGCAATGTGTGTTGAAAGGGCCTCCAGTGGCATCAGTGAAATTACCATAAAATTACAAACAGTACAAAAATAAAAAATCTTAAAGTGCAGTTCCTGTTCTTCACAATACAAGGAGCATTTGGTGAAATGACCAGGCAGCTGGTTGAAAGCAAAAGCTTTTTCACTTAAAACATAGTGAAGTTACAGAGTTCACTGTACTGGGACATTGGGGGGCCCACACCATACACAGATTCAAGAAAGGATTAAGTCACCGAGGAGAAGTCGGTTTGGGGCTATTAAACTTCGTCATTGACTACACTCTGTCTCCACTAAATTAGGCTTCAGTTCACAGGCTACAGCAGGAGAAGTATACTTTGTATGCCTTATTGTTATCCTGGATCCCTTCTTATTCTAGGCCCCTGCTTTTGCCCACTGTTCTCCAGGATTGAGCTAAAATAACTAAGAGAACTTTCACACTCATCCAAGATGGCAGATTTTATGTTCTTATTCTGGATTTACAACTCTGTCACTGAGATTGGAACCTGGCCCACTATATGTGGTCATTTTTCACTCTGTTCATTTAGCTCTTGTACTACACTTAAGGCTGTGGGGGCAGGAAAAGACAAACAGCACGGAGAACTCTGTCTGCCTGTTTGTCTGTTGAACTCATTTACACTAATTGCTTCAATGTACTGACTGATTTCTTTTTAATTTGTAAAATATGTCTATCCCTGGCTCCCAATGCTTGCACAACAGTGGGCGGGGGGGAAATGAACCTGACTGAAACTTGTGCCATGCTGAGATAGGTACACCACAAAAGCCTCCATGGATAAAAGAAACAACCCCACAGAGGCTTTAAAAAAATTGCCCTTTCTTTGCAGCATGAAAGAAAATTAAACTATATTCTGTTAGTGTCAAGGAAAAGGCAAGTTATATCTTTGCGGTTCAGAATTGGGATGTCTTGTTTCTGCTCTAAAGCATTACAAGTATATTCTAGAATTGCATGCATTAATGTGTACATAAATAGAAAAAAGGAGAAAGCAGGAAACAAAGAAGAACTATTAGGTGGGGCAAGCAGCTGTTGAGAGGGAATGGCAGCTCTTAGACACAAATGTGAAGTTTCAGAAAGGCATCTCTGGGACAGCTGAGGCTCAGGCTACAATCAGACAGAATGGAGAGCCAAGAAAAAAGAGCCAAACCAAAAGCTGATAGTCTGAGGAGCAAATATATAATCAGCAAGGCAATCCAATGGACAGGTGTCCTCTTAATGTAACATAACCCCATTGCTCAAGGCAACAAGACTATCTATGTGCACATTAGAAATGCTCTGCATCTCTTCTTAGCATACAACCCACTCAGATTTCCTTATTAATTATATCATTGCTTTTGTTGAGGCTTAGAACTCAAATTTTAAAATATTCCAGAAATATGAACTGCCCACAGATATTAGGACTCTACCAGATCCCTTACCAGTTTTAACTGCTTTCGATTCATTTCCTAAAGCTTTGTGGAAAAAAAAGATACACCCAGAAAAAGGCTTCCTTTTTTCCACTTATGTAAATGATTGAAGGTGCAATATCTAATAAACAGCAACAAGAAAAGAATTCCTTAAAATTTATGCCTATGATTTATCCTTCATTCAGTAAGGACCAATAGAAGAAAACAGTGGGAATCAAGAGACATAGTTCTGTTAGCAGTTCTCTTTGGTCTTTGGCATATAATTCATACAATCTTACTTTATGAGTCTGTAGCTTCCCCAAAATATAACGGTGATAGTAACACTTGTCATTCCCTGTAAAAACACTAGGTTTCCCAAATATAAAATTTCTCTATATAAGCCAAACATAAATTCAATGCAGCATCTGAGCTATCCTATCTATTACTTTGATTCCTAATGCTAACACTTACTTGAATATAACTTAATTCTTAGTAAGTCTTTCTGATGTTCTTTTCTGTACTTAAATTAACCTTGGATTGTCCCATGTAATTCAAATACACCGGAGTTTTCAAAAGAGCTTTCTTGTTTTTTCCCCTCTTTCATTTTTCCTCTATAAACCATGACATTGCTATCATAAGCAATTGAAAATGGCTCCAGGAAAACTGAAATCCCTTGTCCAAACAGGTGAATTGCACAAGGATGGGTGGAATGGAAACTTCAGCTGCACTGCTTTCTGTGGGAGGTGCCTTATCAGAGTGTTGAAAGATACAAGTCGGACCAGTGAGATTTTATTTTTATATCTGTTACATGTCTTTTTAAAAAAAAATCTTTCACACTTATCAGTAGCACAGTGGTAGATCAATAGTGCTGGATCTTAAACCCCTTAATCTAAACACAGGCTGGCTGGCATGACTCATAGTTCACAGGAGCCGGAGTTATGGAAATGGAGCAGGTGGCATTTTGTGCACAAAGCTCTGCAAACTACCCAGGTGTGCCTGCACACAGTTGGCTCTCCATGGGCCACCACAAAAGACACAAGACAAACAGAAAGTGGCTGTGTAAAAGAAGCCCTGAGTTTGGAATTCCACCTCTGTCTTTAGAGGTTACTGATTGCATTTTCTCAGTAATCAGAGAGAACCTGGAAGACAGAGGGAGTGGATCCAGCCCTACTCTGAATGCATGAGCTACCAACTTCAAAGACAGCATGGAGATGATCTTCCACAGACAAAGCTAAAAGGAGGTAGAGGCAATCTCAGTTCCCTGTACCCTTGCTCCCCATACCACATCCAGTTGAGGGCCAAGCTTTGTTGAGAGCTGACAGTATGCAGGAGCTAATCAAATGACAATTTCACACAATCCACCTTATAGAAAAGTGTCAGATACCATTATAAAAGCCAACAACAAGAACATAAAACCATACAGTAAAAATTAGAAATTGAGCACGCATTTTTACCTGGAAGGGGTACAAATATTGTTTAAGGGAACTATCAAGGGAACGAATGGAGCCTTCACCTCAAGACTTTCTCATATCATGACTGATTGTCTTATTGAAATACAATAAGCAATGCACCATGCTCAGCACAGAAGGAAGTGGAAATAGTTTGATGGCAGTTTAACACAGGTAGCCCAATGAACTGAACAATTTCTTAGGCTAAAAATTTGAATAGTGAATATTCAATAGAGTTTGACTCAGTCACAAACAGCTTAGAAGAAAAAATAGGTTAGCTAAGAGTGTTCTTAACAAATAACTAAAACCAGAATATAGATGAAGCACACAATTAAGACTGGTATATAAAAAAGGTAGATTTTGGTAAACGTGACCAGGCAGAGTATTCTTAAAATACTTTTTAATATTCTTTCCAGTGGAAGAATTTGAAGGATAGATTTCACAAGTTTCCATCTCCTTACTTCCTTACATGTCTCAAAGTAGTATAACAGTAACCTGACACCCAATGAGGCATTTGTTAGAGAAATGTAGGATATGCAAAAGTTTGTGCCAGACCATCTTTAAAATATATATGATGACTTGACTGCAGCTGACTTGCTATCTTTAGCAACAGTGCTGAATCAATATTAAGACTTTTCTATGGATTAAATGTTTGGGCAGTTACCCGATATCATCACTTTAGATTCTATACAAAGATGATTTTCATTTTTAAGAACTTGAGATATTAATACACTTAATGTCACTCTGTATTGCTGAAAAAAATGATGGTCAAGAGAAAGCAATATTAAATAATACAAGATGCAGTTTCTCAAATAAGGGATAACTGTGATAGATCTGATGTTAGAAGAATATCCTCCCATATATTAATACAACATTAATATAAACTAAGCCAGTTGCATTTGTGGTTTTAAAGTTTTTTAAGAACATAGAAATTTTAGTCCCATGTGAGCTAATGCAATAACGCTATTTAAAAATAATCAAATGAAAGGCTTAAAACCCCTATAAAATTAGAGAATAATATATTTACAGCTGAGGGTTCTTTGTACAGTTTGATATAACAGATCCTCAGAAACAAAAGCTGAAGTTGTGACCTTGAATGAAGTATTTTAATTAAATTTGTGATCATACCTGGTAAGACCTGAGCCAGGTAAAATAGCCTGAAGATCCAAATAAGGGTCCAGTCTCCTATTTTCTAGTGCTTTAGGATTTTTTTTATTCCTAAAGTGACTCCCTTCTTAGTCTGAAAAATTCAGAAGTGTTTAATCAAATCACCTGTACTTGCTCAGAAACAGGGGGAGATATGCACTAATCTCTCACGCAAGAGTTCCACTTTCATCCAGATTAAGCAAGGAGTGAGCTAACCCTGTCAGTTGTTGGAAGAGAATATGTGATGATGAGGCTTGCTCTGACTGCATGGACCCAGGAACTCCTCACAGCAAGCCTCTTTCACTCCAGGCATTTACTTGAGAAAGACCAGTTAGTCAGCAACCAAATTTAAGTACTGTATTCCTACCATAATAAATGTATATTGTTTAAAAAGAAAGCTGTCGTTTCTTCTCTTCCCCCTCCAGAAACTCATTTTCTTGGATGCAACTTTTTTTTTGCCTGCTGTCATGCAGATATTTCTATCTGATGTGAGACTTAGGTTAGCAGAGACTGCTGCTTCCCTGACAAAGTCATCAAATCAAAATCACACACAGACTGAATTCAGGGGAAGCAAATGCACTTCTTTAATTGCATGTTTGTTCCTTCCCAACCAGCTGTACCACCTCGACACAGATTATTAGTTAAGCTATAAATGTCAGCCTTTCATTGTCAGTCGCCGCCTAAATTGGATAATGTGAATTGCAACTTAGCAGTGAGTGCTCCCGGAGACACGAGGTCAGATTCACCTATACAGATAGTTACTGATTTTCTCTAGATTTCTTTAAGAGTCGGTAGGAAAAAAAAAAAAAAAAAAAAAAAAAAACAACTTTCACACTTTCTTTTTTTTTTTC
>VXAY01005267.1:246758-375322 GCA_013399855.1 Oxyruncus cristatus | reverse complement strand
TCCCCCTCTCCCTTTCTCCTTTTCTCCTTTTCTCCCTTTCTCCTCTTCCTTTTCCTTTTTCTCCAATCATTATTGAATATGTGTTTAGTGCTAATGGCCAGGCCAAGAAATATCTGTTTCTGAATATCTCTATCTGAACAGCTGTTCTTCTGACAGCTGCTCCATAGGATGTTAAAAGAGAAAGTTTCTTATTCCTGCTTCCAGGTCTCCCAAGAGCATCTGCCCAGGTCTAAAAGTGAACGATTTCAAATGCTGCCCTAGTATAAAACAGTGTGACTGTGAGTTTCTATATTCATTCTCTGTTCATTGAGAAATGCAAGCAAAGTTTTCATTTTAACAGATAACCTCCTGTTTGGTGTCTTGTTAAATTGCTGTCCAAGGGCAAATACTTTTTGTCCTGCAGACCTGTAGGGTTGCTAAGCACGCAGAAGGATAAAGATACATTCTGATTACTCAACACTTGTTTTACAAAGTCTACTGCTAAAAACAGTATTGCGTCACACAGTCTACTTTTGCAATACAGGGTGGATACCTAAAATCCCAAATTAAACAAGTTGCAGCCATAGGTGTATGTTTTGGAATCATTCAGTTGTAGAGGAATGGAAAACTCCTGAATGTTCAGAACGAAAAATGGAGATGTTAATTAAGGTTGTAGAAAGGCCAGAAAAACATTAAATCATTTAAGGAGTGGGACAATGACTATTTTAAATGCATCGACTTTCCTGAAAACTTTGAATGAGGCAAAGCGTCCCATTTTAGGGACATATTCACACCACTGAAGTCATTAGAGTAATTCAAGAACTTAAATTCAAGTCAAGGGCATTTTCAGATGCTGCCAATGGATTAGACACACCTGTTGACTGGTATGGCATGAACAGAACTTGACCACAAGGTTACTGGAGTTGTAAAGAATACTGCTGTTTAATATTTTTTGTGTCTTCAGTGTTTCTTCAGCTCATGTGGTCATATTGTATATGCAGATGTGGCGTTCAGTTGGAGAAATGACTCTGAGCACCTGACAAGTCTGAGAAAATGAGGCTTGGGGAAGTGAACATTCAGATTGCAACAAGGGGACACAGAATCAATGAAGAGGTTTGGTTTGATTCATGAATAAGCAAGACATAAAGATGACAAGTCAGTAGTATAAATTATGTTAGAAGGAAACTAACTTCTATGTAATTGGCTTGAGTGCCTGAACTTTCATTAATCTTGGCAGTCATCCGTAGGATAGGTTCTGTTTTCACAACGTTCCTCATAACAGCAAACTTAATAAACACTTTGAAATTATTTTGCATATAGGCTGGTAGGTAGACAGGTTTTAGACTTTAAATTTAGGTGAAACAGCACTCTTCTTTCCTGACCAGAAGTGCCATGAATTCAGGTGAATACGAAACAGACTGTGAATCAAACCTCACATCTCTAAAAATAAAACTGTTATAAAGTTTGGGATTATGATTCACAGAATGACTATTAGAATCCTGCAAACACATTCTTGTAATGATGACTATGAAAGGAGAGAATAAGAAAACAGTCTTGTCTGTGTATCTCAATTGGAAAACTAAAGTCTTTTGTCTGTTGATGACTAATCTGGAATAGGGAAATTATGACTTGCAAATAAAACCATTGGACTCTCATGCAGAGTTACTGGTTACTTCTAGCGGATCTGTTCATCAGGAGTAAGGATCCTCCCTCTTAAATGAGGCAGTGAATATTCTCTCAATCAAGTAATCGTGTTTGCTGGAGCAGTCCTTGCTTTTGATTCTGGTGACTCTTCCTACAACAGAATTTTAGTACCATATTCTCCAAAATAACTATAAAATTCACGATTGAAACTTTTCAGGGAATAGCTATTAAATTACTTTCAGTAGAATCTTGGCTGTAAAGACTGAAATCACACAATCATAAAACCAAAAAAAAAAAAAATACTGCTTTGCTTTTTTTACAAGTCTACTTTTCAATTTTTTATTACCTGCAAAGGGGGGAAGGCAAGATCATTTTTTGAAAAAGTTGATACATACAGTAACATTTTTGTGTGAAAGGCTGAAAAAAGCCATCAAATGTTAAATAAAAAAAAAACAAACAAAAAAACCCCCAAAAAACCCAAACAAAAAGCAGACAAAAAAAACCCCAACCAAAAAATGACCATGAACCCAGAATCCAATAAAACATCGTTAAAATGACTCCCTCAACATGAAAGAAAACAGCTGCTTGAATTATCAGGAATGTATCTAGCAAAACATCCCACTCAGAGTTTATGAAATGCTTGGAGAACAAAACATGATCACTGCATAGTGATCAGCCGCAATCTGCAGGAAAAAGAACAGAACAGAACTCATCATGATTTAGTGGATAATTTCGCACTGGGGTAGACTTTAAATCTAGCTACTGGAAATGTGTCATGAAGAAAGTAGAAAATATTGGTGCCACCTATTGGTGAGAACGGAGATTTGGAAATTATTCAAGCTAATTTGCATAAATCCAAAGAAAAGAGTACATAAACTGGAATGTTTTACTTCATGCTTAAGGAGTTTTGAATGCAGTATCTAAAGTGAACTCTTTACTTTGGCTTCCATTCTGCAGAGGCTTACATGTGTGTTTAACAGTGAATTACAAATTATCTGTGCTTGCAGTTAAGAAGAAGATTGAGAATTGAGGTTGTATTTTGCTTCAGTTTGCTTGCAGTAAAAGTTAATTGAAACACGCAGCACACTAGGAGTTGTTGAACGGGGAGATGGGTTATTAGACTCAAAATATATGGCTTTGCCAAACAAATTTCATTGGATAGTACATTCCCTACAGAATCCTGGAAGTCGTATGTTTGGCATAGTGCGTCGACACTGTTGCTATTCAGTGGTCTGAAAAGAGGATCCTGTTTGACACTGCACACCCCATTTACCCTGTATCCTGGTGAGATATACAGACTCAGAGCAAAAACAATCCTTCTTATTACATGGATTTGACCTTTATTACGTTATGGCAATGCACCAAGTTCTGCTTTAGTTAATCACAGTAATAGCCCTGGAGTTGCAGGGGACACATTCAAGGCACATACTGCTGTTCCTTGATGTTTGCTGCTGCAGTCTGTTTCTGCAGATGCTGAAGACAGGAGTGCTTTGGTAAACTGAGATCTTGACTGTAGCAGTGGTTGAAGACACATTTTATACACAGGGAATCAATCATCTGCTGCCACTGCTGAAAGAAGGCTGGCTTGGAGCCCCTTGTCACAACTGACTAGTGGTGCTGTGATTCCTCTAGAAAAAACGGGCCCATACACAAGGTGTCAGGGCAGCAGATGAAAATTTTTAGCGTGTGTGTTCAGTCATATCCTAACATTTGCTTTGCTTCTTTTATAAGCCTTGTCTGCAGTCCAAAAATTAGTCGACATGAAGGTTCTTTGCCAGGTGTCAGGCAAACGGGAAGGTGAGAACTTTAGGTAGTCATTTACAGATTTAATTTCAGGGTTAATATACACATATAGCTCACTGTGGTAAGATATTAAGAATTCTTTTTGCAGGTCACCTTTGTTCCTGGCAGCTATATATACTATGCATGTGTAAAACCTGCTTGAACACAGCTGAATGAAAAAACTAGAATGAGACTGGAACAGAAGTAGTACTTGGTTTAAAAGCTCTGAGATAAGATTTATCTGTTTCCCATGTCAAATATTCTGTCACTTACTGTGTTGTCACTCATCTTTGCACCAGCAAACACTTCTTTCATTTGTTGTCCTGCCTACTTATACAGACACCAAGACTGTGTCATGTCATTGGAACATATCCCATAATGCGATATCACCTCTTTGTACATGAGAATTCTGGGCACAACAATTGTTAAAATCTTATAGATAATAAGCAGGGGATTACATTAGATAGTTAACTATGAATCTCTTCACATGTTACTAGTTTCCAGTTGTAGGTGATCTTAGAGAAATTTTGCAGCCTAATAATATATCTACGTTAAGCCAAATAAGTCATAGGATTTAGTATTGACAAATGAACAGATCTGTGCCATTTCCAGGGTATAAAATAATCCCTGTTATAGAGGCACAGTCACTGATAGCGATGTTTCCATTGTGGGTTGCCTCCAACTGAGCACAGGCCAGTTAAAGCAAATGGCACGCACAAAAAATGCCAGTCTTGCAGGAGGCTGGAGGGTTAGCCTAATTCTAAGTACTATCCATTTCTTTGTTCCTCTTCCTCACACCTGCTTTATCTGGACTCTCTGCCGAGAGACATCTCAGACAGCAAACAGCAGTGAACAAGGAACCTGAAGAGCTTGGAACAGCAAACAGAGGCACAGGAAGCCAGAGCCAGTTCCCACGTATCAGTCAAACCCTGGTTGCCTGAGGCAGCAAAATGTTTAGTAGCTGTTTGTTGAGCAAGTGACTGCAGGCTGCAAGAAGCATTCATTTCACAGATTGCCCATAAGGCAGCAAAAACCCAGCAACTGTGAGAGTGCAAGTAACAAGGAAATGTGTTGGATCTTCATTACCAAAGAAACAGATCATGGTGTGGAAACTATATGACAACTCTACGTTGTTCCACAAAGGAGCTCAGTGAGAGTTCCAGCGCTGCATTTATCCTTACCCTGGCAGCTGCTGTGGATACTGAGTTTCCCAGTGGCACAAAGTCAGAAGGGAGCAAAGTTGCAGATGTAAATGCTGCTGCTCGCTCTCCTCTCTCAGCAGCCAACAAAGCCCCAACCAGTCTTCACTGAAGTGGCCCTCCCAGAGGCAGTAATAGGGAAGAGCTCATTCTATGCCAGCCAAGTACATAAGAAAGTCAGAGGAGCTGTTGAAGAGCAAGCAGAGACTAGGCTGAGCAGATAACCCTCTGGGTACATGTTTTTATTTGTGCTTTAACCGGATTGCTATAGAGGAAACATTGTAAGCACAACTGCACCTGCTGGAAGGAAGCCTCAGTGCTCTGACTCCAACTGGTTGCCAAGTGAACAGCCAGGGAGCTTAGCAGTAGCAAGGGAATGGGAGGTCACTGCCTTTCTTATTCCCACAGAATTTCATTGCGGTGCATTATGCCAAAGTTCATCCTGGTTAAGGACAACTTTTTTTTTTTTTCCCTCCCTGAACCTTGACATTCTACATAGTAGTGAAATTCATTTCCCAGTCAGCTCTAAATGAGAACTTTAATGATTCAGTCAAGTTCTCACAGAAAGTCTGTACCAAGCCTGGGAATCAAACCTGTATCTCTCTCTCCCAATTTATATTTTTTCCAGCTTCTCAGGCATCCCTCAGCTGCATAGTGAAGAAAAGAAACAGAAGGTAAACACACATTTCTAGTGGGAGATTTCTCCTGTACTCACACCTTTTCCATTCTTTTCCAAATTGATTCAGCCTGTAATGTTTCCACTGACTACTTCAGAAGATTATTACTAATGTAAGAAAGCTTACTATTAGGAAAAGTTTCAAGGTTTTCAACTAAGATTATCTTTTACTTAATTTCATCTCACTGTTTTAATTCAACCTGTTTACCCACGCTAAATTGCCTTTACCTCCTCATTATTTACCTGCTGATTATTCCTATATAGGCTAATATTAATCCAACTTTCTTTTTGTTGTTTCCTCTTATTTCTGTCTCTCACAAGCATTTATACCCTATAGGGAATGAAACTCCTCTGGGTTTCAGGGGGCTGTAATCTGGAAAACTGCAGACCAGTGAGTGCATCTGCACACACTGTGTTGGAAACCATAAGGACACATGACCCTATATACAAATGGTGAATCATAACATTAAATAATACCATGAGCAAGTAGAAAAACTCTACGTTCTTCTGATTGCAAAATCAATGCAATGATTTTACAAAAAAAAAAAAAAAAACATGATGGAAACTTTGGATTTAGAGCAGAATAAAATTACATGCTTGTGAATAGGTCCTGGGTAATATACAAGAGCACTGAGACTGTTACTGTGAACTAATCCTCGTATTTTGCCTGTTGGAGAAATGCTTGGACCTTGGTCAAACCTACTTAAGCTATTTCATTTACATCCAATCTACAACAGTTATGCCCAGAGCAGTCACAGTAGGTTTTACTTTACTAGATCTTTCCATGCTGTTAAAGTGTGGGTGCTAAATTCCTACCATTACTATATCTGTGTTGAAATCCTCTGTTTATTTACCAGACTTAAACCTGTGTAGAGAAGCTGTTGACTGGTCTTCCAACACTTCATTGGTTTCATTTCATTGATACATCATTGTTAATGACTTCTTGGGATATCTTGGGAGAGTTTAAAGTTATTTCAGTTTTAAAAATGAAGAAGAGACACAGAGAAAATAAAGGCCAGGCTTTCAAAAGTTGTTACACACCTATTCCAATCAAAAAGCTGAGTCCTGCTCAATCCCATCCCACCTAAAGGGTGAATATAGATAATGGGCAGGCACGCTGGAGTTGCCTATTTTTCTCCATTGATAACAAAGAGAGC
Organism: Oxyruncus cristatus; assembly: GCA_013399855.1. Lineage (NCBI taxonomy): Eukaryota > Metazoa > Chordata > Aves > Passeriformes > Cotingidae > Oxyruncus > Oxyruncus cristatus. The sequence goes on along the minus strand of VXAY01005267.1, from coordinate 368,885 downwards.
CTAAAAAATTAGATACTCCAATTAAGTAAGAAAAAGGGAGGTAGGATGAAGCTTAGATTTTCAAAGTCATGCAGGAAGCACATGGACAGAGAAGGTAACTCTGCCCAAATAACTAACCATGGGATCACCATTCTAGTGAGTTTATTGGAATTTTCATCATTTATATATAGCAAATGCATATTTGTTTATGGATATGCTGTCATTCCTTATTTAAATGCAGAAATTTAACAAGAGTTCTGTCCCCAAGAGTTTAGAATGAAATGTAAAAGAAAACCCAATTCCCCAAACTATCTGCAGTGTAAGGAAAGTGCATGTTGTAGAAGACAAAGTCTGAGAGTATGATTTGCAAAAATGAAAATGCCTTTTGAAATAATTTCCAGATTCTTCTTGCTACTGCTCATAAACAGGAAAGGTATACAATGTTAAAATAGTGACTCACTTGACTTGTTTGTTAGACCCTGGAAACAAAGCAGGCAAGTCCACGTGGAATGATTCACTCTGATTATTCTTTGATGTAAACTATGTTCCAAAGGGTGCCCAATATGATCTATATATGCTTTATGGTATTCACAATGCTGCTTATTGCCTGCAAAGTTCATTTTACCCAGATATTCAAAAAATATCTTGAAATGGAAGGACAAAATAGTTAAAGGATTTCCCACAGATAGTCCCCAGGAAAGAGGATTCACCTGTACCAGATCAGTGTCAATTCTTTTAGATGGTGTTGCCCCCTTTGCAATGTAGCAATTATGAATTACAATTTGAATGTTAAATTTAAAATACACTACTTTGGCACAGTGGAATCTCATTAGACATAGTGAATACAAACAAGACATTGGGTAGGGAAAATATACTTCCCTACATCTCAGTAATCAGTCTGTGAAAAATGTTCTGAGAAATATAGAGGAAGCTGACAATAATATCTTTGCTACAGATCCAGCTGTCCTTCTACGTTTATTACTCTGGCACTGAAATCAATGGGAAAGTTGCCAGAATAAGAAAGGAGCTAGGACTGCAGGATCTGGTCCTTATGTGTAAGCTTAATCATTTTCTTCCATCTGCTACAGATCAGAAATGTGGACTCTGAGCAAAAGCTGAAGGGGAGGGGGAACTTTCAGAGGTAATAGACAACAGGCATGTTTTTGATGACAAAGGAAAGGACTGTGCCCTTCATTTAAATTACCCGCCTGTGATTACAAAGGTATAATAATATTCTACCCATACAAGATCTTTAAGGATTCTGTGGGTAAATTCATGAGAATGGTAGAAGTGAATCATGAAGCTCTTGCAATTGTCAACAGTCTTCAGGAGACTGCTGCAGTCCGGAGAGTGCTCTGCAAGGATTTATGCTGAGAAGCACTACCAGGATACATTCCAAGGCTAGTGGGCATTTTAGTGTATTAGAGTTTTGCAGCATCAAGCAGAGAAATTTAAAAAGCATTTATAAAGGGTAGGGGAGGTTGGAAGCCACAATTAAAAAAAGAATAAAAATCATGCCCTGATTGGTCTGAAAGTATGCAGGGTCCATTCAGAAAAAAAAAGCAGATGAAGAAACATTAATACAGACTCCAGAATTACAAGCTGAGATGAATCAGAGCATTTCTGGCCTGCAGACAGTGCTGTTATTAAGAATTATTGCTCATGCAAGGAGCCAAAAAATGTGCTCAGCTCTGTATGAGCTGCAAATAAAGACAATCCCTGCTGGAGAATTTTTCTGTCTAGGATTCTGGTCCTAAGTACTGTTCTTCACAGCTCACCGTGTCTATGCAAAGGCTGGTTAACTCTCATAGGACATGGAAGTCCATCTGCAGCAAGACTGTCAACACAGGACATGTGACAGACATGTTAAAACGTAGGTCCTGATGGGGCACCCAATTGCCCAAGAATTCTCTGTGTTAAAGCACGAGTGAAAGGCACTGCTGGAAGGTCACTCCAGCCTTAAATTGGCCAAATTGCTTCCTGGAAGATCCCCTTGCTTCCTGCTGGCTACAGAAGTTGCTGAGCGTGAACACACACCCAATATCGATGCTGCTGTGCTTGACAGTAGAAGAGAGGCATTTTCCTTCCATGGCCTTATGGTGAGGTTAATATAGAAGTTTTGACTGGAAATCTTGGATAAGCATGACAGATACCCTGGAAAAATCCTATGACAAAAAGGATCATCCAGTGACAGTGAAAGCACAGTCATTGAAAACACTGTGGGACATCCTTGGTTTGTGCACAGTTCCCAGGCAGAGCAGAGAGACTTCAACCTTCAGGGAAATCTTGGAAGAATCACAGAGCAATAATAAAATGCAGGGCTTTGTTTTTAGTTCACATGAGGCCCCAGTAGGAAAGTTGAAAACCTGCTGAAAGAGCGTCTTATGAAGCATTATTAATAAGTTATGCATTGAGTCACTGATTACAGCAGCTCCTGAGAAGAATTCTTAAAATAAAAATGCATTTGTTATTATGTCCTTGCTCATGCTTCATGCATCCTGCTTCTTAGATTTTTTGGTTTTAACATATTTTATTTAGATTACTTAAATGCAGACAGGCATTAGTTCTTTGTTTTATAAATGGATTGAAATATCGTACACAAATAGATATATATATAGCTGAACTTGACTGAGAGATAATTCATTGACACAGAAAGAGTTTGTTTTCTGTACCTCCTACAGTCAGCTTATTTATAACTAGTGTTTGTGTACCTTGGTTATGTGAGCATGGTGCTCTGCCAAAAAAATTAGTATTCAGCCTTTTCAGTCCCTCATATATAAGCTGCTCTTGAGAGTGAAAACTCCCAGTTTTAGAAAAAAATTGCATAAATCCAGTGGCTTGCATTACCATCTGCTCAATCATCTTTTCTGGATTGTAAAGTGGAAAATGTCGGATTTATAGAAACCATGCAAAGATTCATATTTAAGTCTGCCAAGTTTTGCTGTCACAGCAGCCTTAAAACAGATATGCAAGCCACACAAAACTCAGTCACTCTCCTGGTATTTCTGACAAGGATGTATAATCAGGAAAGTGCATCTTTTATTATAACGTCTCCTGATAACTTAAAGTGATTAAAGTAATCTTTTATTTCCCAGTGGGTCAGTCTTGTTGAGATGGATTGTCTCACCTTCACAGAGACCTGGCATAAGTCCTGTTTAAAATACAAGGGACACAGGCAAGTTTAGAATATACAGGTCAAATTTCTGCAGTAATTTGGAAATTTGGTCCAAAAACTGCTCCAGATGTTCCTATTCACTATTCTATTTACTATTTCTACCCCAAAGTAATTGAAACAATGAATATTTATCTTGGATCACTACAAATACCATGTTAGTTTTGTATTGCAATGAGTTCAGGATACAGTATAAGAATCCAGAGCAAAGAACAAAGGAAAAACATTGTACAGAAACAAAAAAAATAAACATCCAGCCTTGTCCCATAAGGCAGAATTGTCTCCTTTTATTATTTTTAGCAGTGCATCAACTCAGAGAAGAATCATACTGTACTAGAGTATTAAGAAAATTCCTATTCAGAAGAGCCTGAAATATGAATTCAAAAAGACACATAAAGCAGTGGCATGCAATCACTCAACAAGTAGCAGATGCAAGATGACAATTGTTTTTTTTCTTAAGGCCATCCAGTACTGGCAACACCTTTTCTAGCATAGTAGGAAGAAATCTTAAGCATAATTTTATTAGTAAAAGACCTCTGGCTGGAGCCCAATGTGGCTGATGGTAGTCATTCCTTGTGAATATTCATGTTTTAGGAATACTTTCACAGAAGGAGAGGAGGGGCAGAAGTCTTGTAGGATGTTCTCTGCTGCACTTTATTTCGAAAGGAGGCTTCAAGTCCAGCTCTGAAATGATTGTTACTCTATTCAGATGTCAACAGAAATCACACAACATTTCCTCATCAGCTACGTTGGCAACAGCAGACATGGTAATGTGTGCTTGAATTTAAAATATATGTGTTTTAAAAACAAACCAAAAAATTGGATCATTGAACAGACTTGATTTCCAGTATTTGGGATAGACACTTCATCTCTTCTTCTGCTATAATAATGCAATTTTTAAGTCTCTGAACCTCAGCCTCACTTTGCATTCACATGTTTCACTGAAGCCACAGAATTGTTTGTTATGAATCAGATCAATGGTCATTGTTATTCACTCTTGTGCAATAACAGGAATCAGTGCTAGATATTCCAGAGCAAGGTGTCAGCTTTTCTGAACATGGGATTAATTTTGCATGCTTTATATCACGAAGCTTGAGGGTCAAAATCTTTTATAAATATTTATCCTAGTTTGTGTAAATAAGATTGACATTCTTCTTTCCACAGTTGTGCAAAGAGTGAGTGAAAATTCTCTTTGGAGACACAAATTATAACCTTGCTCTCATGGCTGTGATTTTGTGGAAGACTGACTTTTTTCTGTGTTTTGGCAGGGAAAACAGTTCCCTTGACTTCAGCAGACATCACATTCTGCTGCTATCTAAGCATGATAATCCATATCTTCATTTCCAATATCTGTCCTACCTTTGTATTCCTATTACTTATCATCAGCCTGACTAAAAGCTCAAACCAATATTTATACTTCAGTCTACTGTTAGTTTCACTCCATTCTCACTTTTATGTATACGATGCAATAAGACTAGACTACAAAGATCATGCTGGTGGACCTGAGTAAGGTTGGGTATCCAGTCAAAATGTTCTTCCTGTTCATTGCATAGTCATGCCAGTTACAAACCTGAGAAGAGTGTTTGATCTGAAACTTTTAGAATTACTAAAGCAAAATTAAAAAGGAATAGGGTATAGCAACGATTTACCTATTTCATGGTTATGTAACTCTTCCCTCCTCACTTTTTTGTATGGTAAGTCTTTATGTTACCACTATCCGCAGGGTATGTTCACATGACATGTGGAATATTTTAACAGAACAGGTAGATTCTACGTTTTTCAGCTATTAAGTGCCAAATTTACTTTTATCTCTCTCAGAGTTATGTTCCAGTCATAATACTAGGGAACTTCTTGCCTTTCTGGAGGAAGTTTTTACACATATGATCTCAGAGTTTTAGATAGAAGTATTAAGAGATCTGTCAGGACTTTTAAAATGGAAAAACAAAAACGGTAGGATGTTAACTTCTAATGGACGGATCCTGTGCCCCAGTGACATAGGGTGATCTTACCACTCACCAGCATTAAATTCAGATTTTTAAATAAGGGAACAAAGTTGATCATGGGTTCAACAAGGCTTTTTTACTTAGTGTTGAGGAAGACATTCAGTGCAGGTAGCTTGATGTGCAGCTGCAGTGTGAGCTGCAGGTTGACCTCTGGAGGGTGGGAGCCCCTGCCAAGGGGCCATGGACTGCCACCCTTTGCATGACAAAGGGCCTGGGAACCTGTGGCCCAACCAGGGGAAAGGACATTTGGAGGCATGGCAGGAGCAGAGGACTGTGACTCGCCTGGACTGTGAGGGTATAAAAGCCCAAGGTTTCCTTTGTTCAGGGTCTCTGCTCGGAGAGCAGAGAAATTGTTTTAAGGATCCAGATGTCTGAGACTCTGCTGTGGTAAACCTGGGGTTGATCCTGTGAGGAAACCCNAGAGCCTGAAATATGAATTCAAAAAGACACATAAAGCAGTGGCATGCAATCACTCAACAAGTAGCAGATGCAAGATGACAATTGTTTTTTTTCTTAAGGCCATCCAGTACTGGCAACACCTTTTCTAGCATAGTAGGAAGAAATTTTAAGCATAATTTTATTAGTAAAAGACCTCTGGCTGGAGCCCAATGTGGCTGATGGTAGTCATTCCTTGTGAATATTCATGTTTTAGGAATACTTTCACAGAAGGAGAGGAGGGGCAGAAGTCTTGTAGGATGTTCTCTGCTGCACTTTATTTCGAAAGGAGGCTTCAAGTCCAGCTCTGAAATGATTGTTACTCTATTCAGATGTCAACAGAAATCACACAACATTTCCTCATCAGCTACGTTGGCAACAGCAGACATGGTAATGTGTGCTTGAATTTAAAATATATGTGTTTTAAAAACAAACCAAAAAATTGGATCATTGAACAGACTTGATTTCCAGTATTCGGGATAGACACTTCATCTCTTCTTCTGCTATAATAATGCAATTTTTAAGTCTCTGAACCTCAGCCTCACTTTGCATTCACATGTTTCACTGAAGCCACAGAATTGTTTGTTATGAATCAGATCAATGGTCATTGTTATTCACTCTTGTGCAATAACAGGAATCAGTGCTAGATATTTCAGAGCAAGGTGTCAGCTTTTCTGAACATGGGATTAATTTTGCATGCTTTATATCACGAAGCTTGAGGGTCAAAATCTTTTATAAATATTTATCCTAGTTTGTGTAAATAAGATTGACATTCTTCTTTCCACAGTTGTGCAAAGAGTGAGTGAAAATTCTCTTTGGAGACACAAATTATAACCTTGCTCTCATGGCTGTGATTTTGTGGAAGACTGACTTTTTTCTGTGTTTTGGCAGGGAAAACAGTTCCCTTGACTTCAGCAGACATCACATTCTGCTGCTATCTAAGCATGATAATCCATATCTTCATTTCCAATATCTGTCCTACCTTTGTATTCCTATTACTTATCATCAGCCTGACTAAAAGCTCAAACCAATATTTATACTTCAGTCTACTGTTAGTTTCACTCCATTCTCGCTTTTATGTATACGATGCAATAAGACTAGACTACAAAGATCATGCTGGTGGACCTGAGTAAGGTTGGGTATCCAGTCAAAATGTTCTTCCTGTTCATTGCATAGTCATGCCAGTTACAAACCTGAGAAGAGTGTTTGATCTGAAACTTTTAGAATTACTAAAGCAAAATTAAAAAGGAATAGGGTATAGCAACGATTTACCTATTTCATGGTTATGTAACTCTTCCCTCCTCACTTTTTTGTATGGTAAGTCTTTATGTTACCACTATCCGCAGGGTATGTTCACATGACATGTGGAATATTTTAACAGAACAGGTAGATTCTACGTTTTTCAGCTATTAAGTGCCAAATTTACTTTTATCTCTCTCAGAGTTATGTTCCAGTCATAATACTAGGGAACTTCTTGCCTTTCTGGAGGAAGTTTTTACACATATGATCTCAGAGTTTTAGATAGAAGTATTAAGAGATCTGTCAGGACTTTTAAAATGGAAAAACAAAAACGGTAGGATGTTAACTTCTAATGGACGGATCCTGTGCCCCAGTGACATAGGGTGATCTTACCACTCACCAGCATTAAATTCAGATTTTTAAATAAGGGAACAAAGTTGATCATGGGTTCAACAAGGCTTTTTTACTTAGTGTTGAGGAAGACATTCAGTGCAGGTAGCTTGATGTGCAGCTGCAGTGTGAGCTGCAGGTTGACCTCTGGAGGGTGGGAGCCCCTGCCAAGGGGCCATGGACTGCCACCCTTTGCATGACAAAGGGCCTGGGAACCTGTGGCCCAACCAGGGGAAAGGACATTTGGAGGCATGGCAGGAGCAGAGGACTGTGACTCGCCTGGACTGTGAGGGTATAAAAGCCCAAGGTTTCCTTTGTTCAGGGTCTCTGCTCGGAGAGCAGAGAAATTGTTTTAAGGATCCAGATGTCTGAGACTCTGCTGTGGTAAACCTGGGGTTGATCCTGTGAGGAAACCCGGTCTGACTTTGTGAGTGGGTGGTGCAGATGTGAAGGGGCCTCGGTCCCAGCTCGGGTGGTGCAAGAGTGACTCCCAGAGTGGCTCCTGGATGGTCTGACAGGAAGTTTCTCTAACATTAGTTTTGGTAGCATCCCTAGAAATGTATCGAGATTCTGCTTGATATTGTTGAGAATATTTAGAACGCCAGAACAACGTATCACGCTGCCTGCCCTGTATCTGGAAAACTTATCTTTTTTATGTTTGAAAACAGATTTCAAAAGCTCTGAGAATGTTATACACTGAAATCACAAAAATAGAAATCCACTTTTTTGACAAAGTAAAACATAGTGTAAACAGAAATGAAAGGAGGGATTCTTATACCGCCAGTGTGTCTAGATCTGCTATTTCTGGTATCAGTCCATTCTTATTATTTAATATAAATAAGGTTAAAATAAGCATAGAGTCCTCAAGGATTTACAAGCTAAAATAGATTTATATGGAGATAGGAAAACAAATACAAACAAAGAAAAAGCAGACAACCTCTAAAATTACTTCTAATGATTAAAAGTAGACACATAAATACTTCTGGTAGGAAACATTAGGATGAGTATAGCTCATGTGGCACTGAAAATGAGGAAGAGAAATGTGTACTGAAGACCAAGCTTTAGTATAACCAAACAGCATACCAAAGTGATAGTGCTGTAAAAATAGTGATCGAATCCACAAAAGAAAACTTGCTATCATTTAGAATTTTAGAAGGATGAAAAGGAAAAAAAAATAATAATTCCGGCTCCTAGTTTACTTATACAATTGAAATATGGCCATGAAATGCAGTTTCAATTCTGGGAATTAGAAATAATAGTTTTCATGGCAGAGTGGCTGGAGAACAGGTTATGGCAAGCAACTTGAGGTCAGTCTCTGTTGTAGTATCTCCTGCAATGTGTTGCAAAGCTCAATCTGTAGTGTGTCTATTTATGAAAATGGAATACTTTTTAACATAAATTTTAATTTTTAAATGGTATATATGCAAAAAGGGCCCTCTATTAGTTTTGACACTTGAAAGACTAATGCACACCAAAACACCTGACTGCACTACTGCAAAGACATTCAAAGTCAGACTGGACGGGGCTCTGAGCAACCTGATCTATTTGAAGATACATCAGGGGGCTTGGGCTAGATCACCTTTAAAACGTCCCTTCCAACCCAAACTATTCTATGATTCTATGAGTGCAATTTCTATAAAACAATGTTATATAATCTCATCTTCTTGAGTATTGATGTGCAATGCTGTTGCACCTCTTCAGAAAATATTACCTCTGTGGTGCAATTGGAGATGGTACTAGGGCATTAATCAGTCAGCAACATGTCACTTAACAGTATCAGTACTGGTAAAGATTTGCTCTCGTGTCAAAGGCTGAGAGCTGGGACTCAGCATTGCCAGTCAAGTCTGTGCTTTCAGAGTGATGCTATTTTTTTCTGCTAAAGCAAGTCCGAACTTGCCTGGGATTTAGTCTGTTGACATGATACTATTAAGAACTGAAACATATTCAGCTTAAGCTGACCAGCTTTTTCCAGAACAAGGTTCCATGTGTTGGTTTTGGAAATTCGATAGGAGGCAATAATTATCCCTTTGCTTAGATTGTCTGCTTAAGATTGCCTACTCTTTCTTAACATAGCTTTTTATTACTGGTATCACATTATAGGTTTGAACTATTCTTTTATCTGCAGGATTTTCTGAATATGTAAAACATTTTGGATCTGATCCAAAATGGCTGGGTTCCTTTCTTGAGTTTCAAATCTTGTCTTGACATATAAGGCTGAAACAGGTAAAATTTCAGAGCTTTGTTCAGCTGTAAATGATCCAATTTCCCATTTTCAACTAGTTCTAAATTATTAAGATCAGTGTATAGAATATGATTACTCTGTTTCTGATATGGTATATAGAATTTGTACCAGTTGTTACTGTAATTAGATAATTCTTATGAGATTGAACTAATTCAATCATTTGCCACACTTTCACACAAAACCCATGTGCTCTTGAGTAACCTCAAAACACATCCACTAGCCTAAACACATTGCTGTATGTACGAGATGCAAGGCTGCCACATAGAGCTTTGCAAAAGACAGGATAAAGAATGAAGAAATTTTTTAAAATTATGTTTACTACTCACCCCAAGCCTAGAAACAACTGTTTTCTCTTTGAAGAGGATTAAAAGAATTTTTTGTCTATCTTAAGCAGCAAGACCTCATGGTTTCTGTGCTTTAAAATAAGGCTAGTTGCCATACCACAATATGCTAGATATATTCTGCATCTCTCTTTTAAATAAGGTTAAGAAAGAGGGACACCACACAGGATTTAACTTTCACAATTGTTGGCTAAGAACTAAGAACTTCTTAACAGAGATCATGTGCAAAGATCATGTACTTGCTAAATCTACCAAAGATGAGTAGGTTTAAATCTATAGAAACCGTTTTCTCATGCATCTGAAAATCAGGTCCTAGTAATCTGAGTAAGGCTTGCAGCTAAAATTAATGCTAATAAAATTACATCTTTAACTATGGAGTGGAAATAACCAACTGATTCAGACAGGGTAAGGAATAGAAGCAAATTCAATGTAAGCACAATGTTTTTAAAAGCAAGGAACAAACAGAAATAATGGTAGGAAAACACACTAGTGAAGCACATCACAGAAATATCTCCAACTAAAACAGAGATCATCATCACAGATAATCATCTCTGCATGTGCTCTCAGGTACTGTATTGAAGCTAAAATCCTAATGCAATTTTTGGATGCATAAATAATGATATATAGAATTTAGGAGTTGACCTTTCCTCTGCACACAGAGCTGCTAAGACTTTACCAGAATATTGCACCCAGTACTAGTGTGAAAAAGTCTGGAAATCATAAAATCTTCAGGAAGTTTTCAAAGAGAGTCATAATTTTTTTCTTTTTTTTTTTTTTTTAGGGGAGGAGGTCAGTCATCTCACCTACTAGAAGAAAAGGCTGAGAGAAAGGAAAACTTGATCATTTGCATATAGGGTTCTCAGATGTGGCAGAATTATCCAAAAGCAAGGGACTATTCTGCAAAAAAGTCAACAACAGGAACTTTAGAACTGGAAATTGAGGTTAGACAGATTCAACCCAGCAATCTCACAGTTCAAGGGGTGAAGACAGCCCTGGACCCACCTGCCAAGAGGAAGTGGTGACTCCCCTGAGGGGTGAGAAGATTTGTGTGTAGCTACATCCCAGAAGCTGCTTCCACCACATGGATAGGATGTGAGTTTGGGCCCCTGAGCTGATTTAGGCTTTAATTCTGATTTTCTGCATCCTGTAGGCCAGGGTCTATCCCCTAGACTAGGAACTATAATGGGATCAGTCTCTCCTCCTCTTTCAGCAACGAAGTTCAGATGTCCAATTTAAGAGGACATTCTTAATGTAAGATAAATCATTCATAGCATGGAGGAGAAAGATTTTACTTTATTTGGCTCTTACTAGCTAGCCCTTTGTTTTGCTAGCTTAGCCTGCTTCTGAGGAGGTGTTTCAGAGGTGTTTTTGGGGTTGGCTTCAGTAGGTGAGAGGAATCCTGAAGCTAGAAGTTATAGTGAACTCTATAGCTGTGAAGGTTCAGCCCATATTCTCTAGTTACCATCCAAATATTTGAATAAGACTACTTAACAGAAAGATCAAGGAAAGAAAGTATTCCTTTTGTTTCTCTTCTACCAGTACATCATAGCAACTGTTCTATTTTACTTTATAAGTGTGTGCAGCACCTAACACAGTAAAGCAATAATCTCATCTGGAAACAATCCAACAACCTTTTTAATGTACATATACACACACACACACACACACACACACACACACGTATCTTTCTGATGACAGGCAAATGCATCTTGAAAATGTGATTTCTTCAATGGAATATGAAAAATGTTGGTACTTAAAGCTATATAGCATGCATATTGATTTTGACAATTATATAGTAACACTGGTTCACTATAGATATGACAAAGTGATTTTAATATCACCTTTGTTAAATCTGATGCATGCACACACTAACTTTTATTTGACTGTGAAATTACATTGATTTCCAGAATAAGATGGATGTAGTCTTTGTAATCACAAATGGCCATGGGAAGCTTAGTTTTACTTTTCTTCGCTTATGGAAAAGCTTATTTTCATATATACATTAATCACATTAGGTATGTGATAATACAGTCTCCGGTGTTAAAATGAATTTCTGGAAAACTTACGAGCAGACAACATGACAAACTGAATTTAAAGCAAAGTGTAGTCCTAAGGAAAAGAAGTAGCCCCTCCCCACCAACACAAACCCCAAAACAAAAGCAATCCACACCTCACAACCTTGACAGGGTATTACCATAGTGAGATTTATCTCAGTGAATATTCAGAGCTGATCTGTTCCTGGCTACCAGCTGATCTGACATCAAACCTGTTTACTCTGCATGAGACATCTGAAAGCACTACTGTGCCCTATGGCAAATTCTGTGCTGTGTTACCTCTAGGAGCTTCCAGTGGGGTTTGGTGCAAAGGCATCTCCCCAGGACTGTCTCACCCTGCCCTTTGATATGGTATGTTACCAAACATCTAAGGGTGGAACCAAACAGCACTGCTGCCCATTTTCTTCAGAAAGACACTGTCCAGTTCAAGCCCAGGCTTACACATACATTTTACTAGCCTAATTACATCTCTTAGTTGTGAGAGATCTCCTGCTGCCTTCCCAGGTAGTTTGAACTAAGTGGGTATAATCTACAGCATATGGAAATGAAAGGAATAAATATAATATAGTAACTACTCTGAGTCCATGCTAGTGACATTGCAGCCCTTCCTATGTAATGGCAAGATTATCAGTGGACAATCTGGGGATATAGAAACAATGCTTGGTTACAGATACACTCAAGTAAGTTGAATTCATAAGACCAGGTAGTCTTTCTGCTGCTTCTGTTTCTCACATTTATTCTTTTTTTTCCTCCCGTTAAATTTTTATCTTCCTTTCATGCTTTCCTTCAAATAAAGATAACTGGAGTTAAAAGGAAACCACAATAACGTGTGCAATGTGGGAAAAATCATATGGCCAAATAATTCAACCACAGTTCTCATGAAAGAAAGAAAAACTACTTAGATAATGATAAATCAGCCCTACAAAGATAGGAAAATACTTCTTGAATCCTCTAATTTCCTACTAACACATTATGACCCATTATATTATCACTTTTTGCCACTGGAAGGATGTGTAAGGATGTGTTGTTGAAAAAGTGTGTGATACACACTGTACAGTATTTAAGATGACACATTGCATCCATGGAAAGTTTAAAAGGCACAGTTTGGCTTCAGTTGACCTGATGCTACCCTGAAAGAGGCTAGAACAAGCTTTTTACTGACAGTTACTTCTTTTGTACAAACAAATGCAGTTTTTCCATCAATATTTTCTGATGCATTTAGCATTAGCTTGTGAAATTATGAGTAAATCCCAGCTCTCAGAACAAAAGTATTCATATAGCACAATAAAAGTCTGGAAAACTTGACAGAGAGAAACAGGAATATGTGTTAGCCATTTACTGATCTGAAAGAGCAGGAAGAGAATTAACAGTGAGATAACGCAAAAAAAAATAACATCCTGCAATGGGCTGGTACCATATGATCAGTGATTATGAACAAAGCACAAAAGTGCTTTTGAACATTCACAATATTGTTTTACTACTACTTCTTCAAAGACCTTCTCCTGTATAGAGCACTGTCCAGCACTTACTGAAAAGGCTTCATGTATTCATTGCTTCCCAGTATAAGCGTTTAGTTAGTAATATAAAGTAGAGGCCTAATCACCCCAGGCTTCTGGAGTGTCAGAAGAGATGGTCATTTCCAGACCCTGATTCATGCAAATGGGATGATTGCTCTCTGGAAGCACAGCTCTTTGCTCTCTTCCTCTTCATTGATTATGGGACTGAACAGTCAAATTAAAATTAAACGACATGATTCATGTTGTGAACTCCGTAAGTCAAGGCTCGTCAGCTTCTCCTGTGTCAGTGCAGCAGCAGTAAATGCAAAAGTCAGTCCTGGAAAAGCTGTCTAGGTAAAATCATTTTAGTATCTGGTATTGAGAGATATTAATATTTGCTGCTACTGAGGAATGCTATTAGCCTGAGAAATTACGAATAGAATGACACAAGGAGCAAGTTAACAATGAAATATTATGATTGCGTTTTTCCCCAAACTAAAATATAATAAAACATGATGGCTCTGGCACATTTTGTTTTAAAGAAGTTCAGAGTAGAGATGTCAGTTAATTTTTCAGATAACCCCTGTAAATTAAGCAGTTTTAACCCTAAAAACCTATGCAAAATATGTATATGAGATGTATATAACAACTTCCATACTTTTTGTCCTTTTTCATCCATTAAACATTTCTTCTTCAGAACACATATGAGTTTTCTTTTTCATATTGATCTATTAAATCCTGTAGGACAGAGTAGTCAGAGGTTGATGGAGTTACTATAGTATCTACCTATCTGCATTTCTGTAAGATGGGGCAATATGACTAGATAAAATGAATCCCTTCTTACCTTAACTGCCACATCATACAATTCCCAAAAAATAAATCAAGCCTTATTTTAAGAGTCACTAGAAAGCTATGGAATACCATGTTTAAAAGTGTCTTTAAGAAAGGTTTCACTGTAGTTAAAAATTATCATGGAACCAATGAAAAAAAATATGTAATTCAGTAAGGAATGACCATTCCCTTTCAATCAGCCAGACTGAGCAATTTATTCCATAATAACAGGATTAATGAATTGCTGCTTATGTAGTTTTTGTTGCCTTGCCTAACTCCCCATAGACCTATCATAAAGCATTGTGTCAACAAGCTAAAATATTTGGAAAACAACCTTAAGAAATCAATGAAGCAGAATTAAGGGGCAAGTTGGAAGACAGTAAAAAATATTTTTTCTTTATAATGCATGCTCCCTCCTTGAGAAGTGATTTAATCACAACAGCTGTGGATCAGATTTGTTCCCTGTTTCCCCACCTGGTAAATCTACCAAGGGCTCTTTCCAAAAGCACAGAGGCCACTTTATAGGCCACAATGAAAAGATTAACTTATTTGATCATTGCTCTTCCAGCCTGACAGGTATAGTAGGTCTTGCAGATCAAATATAGAAGTAAAGTAAGCACTGAAACTTCAAGCACTGTATTAGGTAACTTTCAGGCATCTGTCTGGTGGGATCTCTAATTCTGGCTTAGGAAGGAACCTGTGTCTCTGCACAACCTTTGGAGGAAATTAGATGTTCCAAAATGCAAGCCATCAAAACGAAAAGGCCTATTGTGGATGTGAACCTCTAAGTATAGCTGTCTGCTTGATAGAGAGATGTCTTGAGTCCACAATTCATCAAAACTCTTGTCTGCAACAGTACTTGCCTTATGCTGGCTCAGTTATGTGTATACTAGGACCTAAAAATCCCTAAGCCATTCCATATTGTCTCCCAGCTATGCTTGTTTCATTCTGTGCAGAAACTCGTGGTCAACCCTCATCTGGAGGTTAATGGTCCTTTGAAGGCTTTAATCGTTCCTTCTCTCAAAAGAAATAATAAAATCATAGAATGGCTTGGGTTGGAAGCGACATTAAAGATCATCTGATGTGGTCTTCCACTAGATCAGGTTGCTACGAACCCCATCCAACCTGGCCTTGAACACTTCCAGGGATGGGGCATCCAGAAGTTCTCTGGGTAACCTGTTCCAGGTGATGAGCCTTATCACCCTCAGAATCAAGAATTTCTTCCTAATATCCAATCTAAACATACCATCTTCCAGCTTAAAGCCATTTCCTCTTGTCCTATCACTGCACTTCCTTGTAGAAAGTCCCTCTCCAACTTTCTTCTAGCCCCTTTAGGTACTGGAAGGTGCTATAAGGTCTCCTCAGACCCTTCCCTTAGCCAAATTAACAAGTCCAACTCTCTCAGCCTGTCTTCATAGCAAAGGTGCTCCAGGGTTGTGATAATCTTCATGGCCTCCTCTAGACTCTCTCAACAGATCTACATCCTTCTTGTCTTGGGGGCCCCAGAGCTGGACACAATACTCCAAATGGGGTCTCATGAGAACAGAGAACACAGGGGCAGAAACACCTCCTTTGACCTGCTGCCCATGCTGCTTTTGATGCAGCCCAGGGTACAGTTGGACTTCTGGCCTAAAATTGCACATATCCAGGTTATGTTGAGCTTCTCGTCAGCCCAAGTTTTTCCTCTCAGGTCTGCTCTCAATCTGTTCTGCACCCATCCTGTGTTTGTGCTGGGGATTGCGTCAACAGAGGTGTAGAACCTTCCACTTGGCCTTGTCGAACCTAATGTGGTTCTCACAGGCTCACCTCTCAAGCCTCTCAAGGTCCCTCTGAGCATCCCTTCCCTTCATCATGTCAACCAGACTACACAGTTTGGTGTCACTGGTAAACTCGCTGAGGGTGTACTTCATCCAGCCATCCATGTCACTGAAAAAGATGCCAAACAGCACTTGTCCCAGTGCCAACACCTGAGGAATACCACTCATACTGCTCTCCACTTGGACATCAAGTTGTTGACTGCATTGTCAACTGGCATGGCATTTTTAACAGTTTAATTTGTGTACTAATTGTTTTAAATAGCTAAATAAAAATACAGCCTGAGATGCTGAAGGGCTGTTGCAACAATTGTGTTTTTTTCTGGCCACATTGGTGAGCGCGGTGATATTTTTCCTCTATCAGTCATTGTATGTACACTGGCAAGGTAGAAATGAGTCAGGGACTCCCCTGTTGTAACAAGCAGACCACAAAGTTACCATAACATGTGAACTAAAACAATTCTATCTCTTGTGGCGATCAAGGCCTCTACTTGCATGAGGCTCAACGAACCTAATTGAACCAAGCTCTCATGTCCTGTGTACCCTGTGCAGAGGAAACAGGCAGTTAGCTGAAGGTCAGCTCTCTCATATAACTGTCTCAGTAAAAAGAAGATAAAATCACAGTTGAGCTGCTAGTTATTTAAGATAGGAAACTATGAGCACTATTGTAGGCCATGTTTAGGTCATCAGAGGAAGTACTCAAGGAGCACATTTAGTACCTGAAAGGCAAAATATTAACCCTGTCCTTTCCTAACTCAATTAACAGAAGAGAAGCCTCTTTGCCTTTGTTTACTTACAGTTTCTGCTTTCATTTTAGACAGAAGATACTCTTCATCCTGAAAGAGAGTCCAATGCTGTAGTTTATCATTTAGCTGTGGATTCAGTTAATGTCTAGTATGTCCATTGTTATATAAAGCAACATTTTTAGCATAGATAGGTAAATCGTTTCTACTTATTAATTTATAGTGTAAGGGATTATACTGTTTTAGGAATCATTGTAAAACAATAAAAAATCAGTGTATGCTAGCTTGAGTCTGTTATCCACCCTTAGTAAATGCTGTCAGGGTGGGAAGAAAATAGCTGTGGAAGCCAAGAAGATTTTACAAAGTCAAGACAGACTGTGGGGTCTGTCCTGGTGAGCTGGGATGAAAGAAGGATGGATGATGTCTTCTCTGAGTGTCTGCTCCTTCCTCTGACTACTAGGCATTATTGTGCAGAACAGAAGGAAAAAATCTTAAATTCTCTACAAATCTGATCTGCATGCCTGAGGCTAGAACCTCTTGCCTCTCTGCAAATAGTCTCTCGGAAAAAGCCAGATGGACTGTGAGTGTATTATCACTATATGTGATTAGTCATCACAAAGGATAAAAAATCCTACTGGATTATGTTGTCCTTCCACAGAAAAGGATAAAAAGTGCCCAACACAGGTGATTAACTCTGCATGGGCAGGGACATAGTCCTGCAATCAGTTGCTGAATGGAAACAGAGATATCAGAATAACCATAAGAGCACAAGAGCAAACAAAAATAAACATTACTTTTATTTTGGTGTCTGTTGCCTTCACAAGGTAATACAGGAATGGGAACAGCCCTAGGTGAACAGAACAGAAACTCAGTAACTAACGCAGCAATAAAAATATGGAGATGTGGGAATGAAGTGGTCTCGCCCAGATTCCCCACCTCAGGGGGTCTCAGCTACAGACAAGCCCTTTCAAATCTGGCATTGCTTTGCTGGTCAGAGACCACCTTTCCACACTTTAATTTCAGGTCATGGAGCAGTTCTCGTATTCCAAGCACTTATAAAATGTGGGTTTGGAGATTTTTGTGTGCACTGGGTTGTTGTTTCAAGCACTGTAGGTCAAATTTTAAATAGCTACCCCATGAAAACCGAACTTTCTACTTTTACTAAGAATCCAGTGGTGGAATAGAATAACTGCAAAAAACCCCACACCATAACTCACCTTGCAGAGTCTGTCTCAATCTCTTTCCATTGCTAAAACAACTGATACTGTTCTGAAAGTTTTCATTCGTGTTCTGAATCTTCAGCCACTCCTTTGGAATTTTTTTTTCACCATGAAAATAGTCAAATGCTGGAACAGGTTACTAAAGAAGGTTTATGTTCTCCATCTCTAGTGATATTCTAAACTTGATTGAATATGACCATGAGAAATATTTGAACCCAGTTTGAAACTTCTAGTACCCTGTTTGAGCAGAATACTAGACCAGATGACCTCGAGAGGTCTCTTCTGGCCTAGATTATTCTCTGAATCTATGTGACTGGATGAGATGGGTTATGTGAGCTGAGCATCAGGAAAACTAAAATAATAATAATGTCTCCTGAGTCTGGCAACACTGTATTTGTAAACTGAATTTCACAGAGAATAACTCACCTGATTGAATATTTGCTGCATCAGACATGAAGGGCTCTGTATTATTTTAGAAAACTGAGGAGTACACTTCATGTTTGCCATTTCATTTTGAAATTTCGTGGGACATTCAGTAGCAGACAGGGGAAAAAAATCTAGATATTTTTTGCTGAAACTGAGAAAGAAATATGAGTATGTGCCACATGTCGCAGTGAAATAGAAGAGATTTGAGTCATAAGTAGTTTTCTATAACTTTTTCCTCTAAACAATAGAAGAACCTCCTCAGGAAGCTGTGCAATGAGAATACAGTTCTCGGTTTCAAAATAATAGTGGGCTAATAAGTAAAAAAAAGTGTTCCTACCTCTAATTAACATAGTTCTAAACCCTATCCATGCTAGAAATAGCACAACAAGCATACAGCAGATGTATCTCAGTGGAATTACATCAGACATAATAAGTTTACCTAGATTAAATGACTGATAAATGTCAGGATGATGTATGACATTATTGATGCAAGAAAAAAGATTCTAGCCACTCTAAAGAAGACATTTTGCACAAAGCCTTTATTGACTTTTTATGCTCAGGACTATCAAAGGAAGGACCTTTCATCTGGTGTGAAAACCAAATCAAAAGATTTCCTTGTAAGTTTTCTATTCCTTATGAATCTGATTACAGTTATTTAGAACTTGTTTTTTAAAGTGTAGCAAGATTCTTTTTATGTTTGGATTCTGGCGATTCACATTTGATAGAGTCATAATGAAATTACCATACTCAGCTTGACTGCTGGCACAGTAAATACTGCTCTGAAGGGGAAAGTTAGAACATTATGGCAAAGTTTGTAAGCCATCAATGATCTCAGAGGAAGGGCGTTTCTTCCAGTTGTTAACTTAAACAAAAACAACTGAAGACTATACACTGGTCCAGGAGGGGAACAAAACACACCGAGTTTCACAAAGCACACTCTGAATATCTTAGCTTAGAATATCTTCTTTGTGAACCAGCTAACTCCATTTCCAGTGGTGGTCTACCGTAGAGAAGTAGGCTTGCCCCAACAATCTGAAGTTATAGTAGATCTGAGACTTGATCAAATACAAAGTTGATATAGGCATGTTTGTTTCCAACTGGCTCTTGTCTGTCCCTTTACAGTCCCAAAGCATCAACTGATCCCTCTTCCTTGCCCCCATGGAGCCCTGCAGAGAAAAAGAGAAAAAATGCAAAAGCCAATGGTAGAAGTAGAAACCAAAAGGCACAAGTTCAAATTACGTTTTGCCGCAGGCTTCCTATGTGATTACAGACTAGTCAGTCTCACGGAGCTTTAGGAGGGATAAATACAGCTTCTTTGCAACCTTTAATATATTCTACAGAAATGGAAACCAAATTAGTATCTGAGACCTTTCTCCTGCCGTGCCTTATGGTGATGGAGAGACATGAGGAAAACGTGATCTTTCCTTCCCTTTGATCATGGATAGCTCATTTCTCTCTCCATTCTTCTTTCTCTTTCCTCCTTACCCTGCACTAAGCTCTGGACACCCACCGCAGGTTTCTGACAATCCTGTGAGCAGAAGTGCAAGATGGTGCACTAACAAATAATACAGACAGTGTCAAGACTCCATCCCGCTCACTGCTCCTTTCAGAAAGAGGTTTAACACTGAACATTTTCTTTATTTGCAGATTTAGGCAGGACAATCTGGGCCAAGATTCGGGGCTGAAGTCTATTAACCAACACTTTGACATTTCTGGTTTTGTGATCCAACAGCCGGGAAAGGAGAACTGTCAAAAAATAACAAAAAAAGCCCCACCCTATTTTTGTACTTGGTCCTTGCTTCAAGAATTCTTTGAGAAACACAACTGGTGATTGCTAGTATGAATGTCCAGTTCAAAAAAAAGCCTTGTTCTCAAGAGACATGTTTGTTTAAGATCAGTTCTCTTTAAGAAATCTTTAAAGGAACATCCACACTGAAGATATCATCCAAAAATTCACCTCAAAGTGCTGAGGTCTGTATGTTCATCAGCTGCATAGTAGTGTTCTCGTTATAAATAAAAGCGTCCAGTGGGTTCTTCCTGAATTTTACACAGATTCCTGTTTGCAAAGACAGAACGGAGGGGCTGAAGAGCAAGACAATGTCAAAGACATGACCAGATTAAGGGTTAAAAGCAAAGACAGAAGGCAAAAAAAAGGGCATTAACTTTTCTTTTCTTCTTTTTATTTTTTTTTTTTTTTTATATTAGAATGGTCTGAAATGTTTACTTTATTTGGTCTTCGGAAATCGATGTGTCCTTTGAAAACAACATAAGTGATCAAGGTAGTAGCAGCATGAAGACATAGGTAACACTGTGGCTGAATGTGGCCTGTTATGCAGAAACTTCTGGCTGAGCTGGTGGCTTTTATTTCCAAAGATTCTTTCTACAAAACTAAAAGAACAAGGTGTATTGTTCTAGAAAAAAGATAAATAGCAAGTTACAGAAGAGCAATTAATTCTGAATATTTTATCCCTTGATTTCTTTAATTGGTTGTTAGTATCTCATGCATCCTTCCATTATAAAGTGCCAAACAATAGAAATTTAAAGCCAAAAGTGTTATTTATTTTCCTTTGATGTAGTTGAATAAATTAAGGTTTTGAAACATGCCCTAGAGTTGCTATTAATATGGATTTTTAAATGTAGCTTGTAATAAAACAGCAGTAAGTGTTTCTCTATTAGAATAATCTGACCGAAGTATTTGCATTGGTCACTGGCCTTTTTACTGTGTGATTTAGAGTACTAAAGAGATTAAGTTTTAATTCCTGTTAAAAGAACAGTTCCTGTTTTAGCAGTTTCTATCAAGAGAACACACAGTTTAAAGACTTCAGTTTCAAGTTTTGGAAATTTTGGTGTTTTTTTTTTTTACTACTTTGTTAGTGATCTAATGGACCTGCTCTGAGTAGGACTTCAGACTTGATGGCCTCAAAGGGACTCATACCAGTGGAAAATTACTATGCGACCAATGGTAGTGACCTTACACAGAGATTCTGGTGCATATGTAGGAAGAAATTCTTTGCAGAGAAGGTAATCAGCCCTTGGAATGGGCTGCCCAGGGAAGTGGCGGATTCTCCATCCCTGGAGGTTTTTGAAATGAGACTGGATGTGGCACTTAGTGCTATGGTCTAGTAACTGCGGTGGTGTTGGATCAAGGGTTGGACTTGATGATCTCAGAGGTCCTTTCCAACCCATCTTATTCTATGATTCTATGATATGTAAGCATTAACTGCAAGTGAAACAGAGTTGCGTCTACTTACTTTAATTTACACCTAAATTTAGATTCTAGAAGTGGACACTGACAATGAAAGTGTTCTCTCTGTGCTGTGTGCCTTTGTAAAATGTATGTTTAAATGTGCATATAAATACACATACAATTGTGCTCAATGTTTGTGTGTCTATATAGAAAGATATAAACATATATTAGAGACTAAGAATTACACTGCCACCAAAGAAGACATTTAAGTTGGAAAGTGATGCAATTCTGGGTTGAATTAAAATTTAGATATGTGAAAATGTAAAAGTAAAGAGATAATTTTTGACAAGGAGTAAGTAACATCAGCAGTTGGCTTGAATTCTGCCTCCTTTAAATCAGAACTGGACACTGCAAGCCAACAGAATTAACATAATAGTTCTTCTATGTGTACATAATCACATCCAATGATGGCTATAAAATCTTATGAAGAGCTCATGATGAATTATTTTGGGATTTTAGGAAAATATCAAATCAAATCATCATCTCAGTCAGAATAAAGCTATTTCAAGTCCTCAGCTAACCCACACAGGCACCTCCAGGCCCCAAAAGAAAAAAGACTCTTACCTTGGTGCAAGTCATAACCCCTGAAATTCTCTATTCAGAACAACTACATGTTGTTCAAGCTAGATCCTTTTGCCCAAGGTGCTTACTCCCTCAGTTTCTGTGTCTTCTTTCAAGGCAGCAGTAGATTTGCAAATCAAAACCAGAAGATGCATCTGCTGAGTAAGGGTTTGTTTCCAACTGATAAACCAGCTCAGCTGAGTTAACATCAGATTCAGCACACTAGAGGTAAAGACACAGCTCTGAATGAGGGGAAATCAATATCTTTTTGCATTAGATGAAAGAAAGAGTTGTTGTCCTGATGACAAGTTTTGATATTTTGTCCTGATCATAGGTTTAGATAAAGTATTTCCACTTCAGTTTAACCGCTGCGTATTGCTAGTGGCAATACCCAGCCCACTCCATGAACACTCAGAGGCAGTTTGTACTTATGTTTGCATATAGCTCATTAAGAAGAACCACATGGCACATCTGCTCTGCTTCATATGAAATCGCAGAAAACTTGATGAGTCTAATGACTAACAAGAAGAAAGAATTAGGAGTTCTTCAAATTGTCGTAGACGCATATCCCAAACATTAGAATACATTGCCATGCAGTGTAAAAAAAAGAAGGCTTTTTCAATTTATATCTAGATGAAAGAGCTTTATAGCCTTTTTATTCTTTTAATGGAGTTTTGTATGTTTATGTGAAGAGATGAAAGACGAGGGAAGCTGGAGAAGAGGAGCAGAATGCCAAATAGACCACCAGATTAAGGGCTGGGAGCATAGCCATAAGTAAAACCAGGAGAAAGATATGGATATGCTTTCTCTGATTCTGCTGGAAGAACTTGAAGCTGTGAGCAAATAACTGTCTGCTGTTGGATTCTTGATATAAGGGAAATGGAATTTTGTATGTCTTTTGCAAATAAACTGGAGACCATCTATCACCAGTTGCTCATCCTAGCTGCTATTGGCCCTGTCCCAAATTTTGAATAATCACTTGGGTCAGCAACAATTCAAATCAAAATGTTAAAACATAAAAGCCTGACTCTGTACCCTCTCAGAAGTGTTAGAACATTGTTTATGTAGGTTTTTACCTTTTTTCTGGCCTTCCATTTACAATTTTGGTGGGGGATTTTTTTTTTCATACAGCTTTTTGTGTTCATCAAATTATACCCCAAAATCTGAAAATCAAATGTGATAACTGTCCAAGACAGAAGAACTTCATTGAAGTTTTGTGGAATTAGTGTAATGACTACCATCCACTGCTGTTATTAACTAGCACATTGGATTTCCCCTTCAAACACTGATTATTAAAGATAAAATGTTCACAACAGCTTAGAATGAATGGGAGACATTTGTTGCAACTATAAACTATCTTTTTTTTTCCTCCATGAAACCATATATGATCAATTTACCTTAACACTCCCGTGAGAAAGCCTTTTCATTTCACCTGCTAGGTGATCACGTCAGCAACAACCAGAGCCAAAGGTCAGCCATGCCAAGAGGGAAAGAGAGAGTGGTGATGTTCACAGCAAAACCAGCTGTGCATGATTTGATCTTGGCAGGATTTGTTGTTACCACTGTAACTCTTGCCATGTGAAGTATGAGTCCAGCATAAGCAGTTAATGATGGCAGTGGTCTTTAAAGTGCATTCAGATACATGAAATGGGAACCATTGCACAAGCTGATGATGCTCTAATAAAAATGGGAAAAAAAAGCCACACAGAGCAACTTTTAGCAGACAAGTCCAATTC
This sequence comes from Oxyruncus cristatus, assembly GCA_013399855.1. Lineage (NCBI taxonomy): Eukaryota > Metazoa > Chordata > Aves > Passeriformes > Cotingidae > Oxyruncus > Oxyruncus cristatus. The sequence continues at coordinate 344,956 of VXAY01005267.1, read as the reverse complement.
TTGAGGAAATAGATAGATAAAGAGTATTTTGAGGTAACTGATAGCAAAGGACCCTTCACCACAGTAGTAACACTGATAAAGGGGCACAGAATTATTTCTGAAGTACACATTTTGGCTGTAATTTTCCTACAACCCTTTGGACCTGAGGAGGACACTTGTGGGTTTGGTGGGTGATTAGTTGAGTTTCCTTAACTTGTCTGGATCTGGAGAGCCAAAAAGATATCAGAGATCCCCAAGAGTGTTTGAAGAATGTGCTGTCCACCCTGATCAAGATTTTTGGAGCCAAGATTGCTCTACCTAACACATCCATTTGCTTCCTGTGGGTGAGACCTCATAATCAGTCAAAAAGTTGCATACTCCACTCTGATTTTGTTGCTGTGTATTCCATATTGATTTTTCTTTGCTGAGCGTGTAGTAGTTGGGGACAAAAAAATGTAGTAAACTGTCCTTTACCTTTTCCCAAGAGATAAGGACACTGAAAGACCTTATTAGAATGTCTTTACCAAATTACAACTGAAAACCCAAATACATCAAGCTGTTAATTCTTCAGAAAGAATAATATATTTTTATAAAAATATTACAATAATTGTGGGTTTTTCTTAATTACAGAAATTACAACTGAGGTTTAAAATAACTACATGTAGTTTTAAATTTCATGGGTTTTTTTGCTAAACCATTAACCCTATGGGTGGGAAGATATTAAGAATTATTTATCCCTCTCCCAAGTCTTTTCTTTTATGAAATTTCAAAATTTCTCCCATGTGGGAGTGAGGATGGGAAAATGAACAGACTGTGCTCTGCTCCTTACCTTTTAAAATTTTGATGAAAATTAAACTTTGTCTTTTCAAGGTCAAACAGCCTCTTTTAATTTATTAATTTTCTGTAAAACATTCTTGATAAAAATATACAATTTATGAATGTTGAATTTACAGTGCTAGCTTTAATGAGAAACAAATGATAAAGGATATCTCTGAAAGAGTTCACAATGAACATTTACTTATATTAAATTCTGGGATTGGATTTGGGACAGTGGTAAAATGAAGTCATATGTGAATTGTATTCCTATATATATACGGATTTATGGTAACGGAAATCCATGTTTGAGTCATTTAGAGAAAATGCATGGCAAACAGCAGAGCTCTTCTGTGTTTCATTTATACAGAAATATAGAAAGTGATATAACACTAGTGAAGTTTCTTTTACTAAAGTAGTGTTAAGCTGCCAAACACCAAATATTCACTGGACTCACTTTTCAGTTGCTCTTGACAACTTCTGAGTACAGATCCTCAAACAAGGGGTTTTTCTGTAAGCAGATGTTTATAATAAATGTTTTTACACATCAAAATTTATTTCAACCTGCAGTGAAAAGGTTTAGTTTTACTTCAGAATTGCTGGATGATGGGATTTGTTTCTTGAAATTCTGAAGAAAAAAAAAAAAAGTATTCAATTTTATATGGAAAAATCTAAACATTTACATTTTTGAGATATTATTTTGTTTGGGGTGTTTTTTGTTTGTTTTGTTTTATTTTAAATTCACCTTTCAGCACAGCACTTCAGGTCTATCCAATTTTTGCTATGAGATGAGGGGGAGATTTGGGGGATTTTCTAACAGCAAAACAAATTCTTAACTGATCTGACTGTATGAATATAAGCAGATAGCAACAAAAAGCTATAGATACCTTAGGAAACTTCCCTAATGCATTGTGAGTGGCCTCTGATTTTCCCAAGTTATGAACATATAATTAAACTGCCTTTCTGTAGGATTACAAGGTGGTGATCAGAAATAAGAGGTATTATTCCCAACTGCAAGACCATAAAGCTCTTGTCATCTACTGCTATGTCCACTGTTGGTTTGCTTAACTATTAAAGCATTATCCAGTTCTGCTTAGTTTGCAGTAGGATTCTTCTTGCGAGAGATGGGACTACTTGCCATCCTTTAAGGAAAATTCTAGACCATAGTAATGAGATTTTGTCTTAGCTGAACACATAGAATATTTTTCTCTCTGAAATGCAAATTTGAATTAGCTACACCTCGGGAGATAGCAGCAGGACTTCCTAAGAGGGACTCCTTATGAAAGGGTGGTCATGGACACTCTTTCTGGAGAAATTCAAAACCCACCTGGACACATTCCTGTGTGACCTGCTCTAGGTGACCCTACCTTGGTAGGTGTTGGACAAGATGATCTCCAGAGGTCCCTTCCAACCCTAACTATTCTGTGATTCTGTGACAAAATAGTGCAAAAGAAGGCGGCTTCAACATAATTGAGTGGACTTTCACAGGTTTTTCCCCTCTCAAGTAATGAGTAGAAAGAATAATCTAAATTAGATCCTTTTAAAGTGATTTAATACACTTCTTATCAGTCAGAAGGAAACAGACAGACAAACTTCTTAGTAATTAATTTGCCTTAACACTTTGTCTATTTGGGCCAGAGAAAATCAGTTTAACCCATTTAAAGGTAGCTACCTAAAATGTCTGTGGCTCTTCTGCTAAGAAGGAAAAAAGAGATGATAGTGGGAAATGCAACAGGAGAAAGATTCTCAGGAGTCAAGAGGATGTCCAAGCCACAAATACATTCCAGTAGATCACTAATGAGTGAACATGTCTCATGTCTTACCGCCTGCTATAATCACTCATTTGATTTAAACAACATTTGGTTCCAATGTGTGTTTCATTTCCAGGAGGCGAGTAAAACTCTAGCAGAAAATTATATTCAGTCTTGTCTTTGCTGTTTTGATTAATTTCTAGGCAGGATGACTGTGGTTTGGGTGGCTTTGAGCACTGGCATGAAGAGTTTCCACAGTTTGGCTTGCAGTTTACTATGACCAAGTTTTGTGGCAGCTAGATTCTTTGTTAAAGCCTGGTTGAAAGTCAAAATTTGATTTCCACAGGAAATACTGACATTTGGGGGTGAGAGGATGTAGAAGGGCATGCTCCAGCTAAAATTTAAAACCAATAATTTTTTAAACTCAGTATAAAGGGAGATTCCAGGGGGTAAGAACTGCTTTGGGAAGAATGAACTGTTGGAGATTGATTCTGAGCAACAGCCTGGGTGGTCCCTAGAAATTGGGGACCATGAGATCATCTAATTTCAGAAAACCAATGATAGTCTGAAACATTCAATGTGTTGAAAAGGAAGCCCAGAATCTCTTGACACCAGCAGGGCCCTGTAGTGTTTCCAACTGCATGGTAGGAGGACTGGGAAAGTTAAAACTGAAAACCTCAGTTCCTTTAAGAAAATTCAAATTTAGTAGTGGGAGGGCTGCCCAGAGATTCCTGACTCATCACAGGATGGCCTTGAACTGCAGATCCTGGACTTTGAGATTGCAAGATATTATGCTAGACAGAAACAGGAATGCAACCCACTTCAATCACCATGGAGGTTTAGAGCAGGGAGATATGTTGTCTCAAACAAAATACATATGAAGACTGTATTTTCAACTCTTAAATATCAGCCAAAACAATCTCACTCCATTGTTGATCTAAACTGGCTGCTTTCAAACATATTAAGGACCGTATTCAGTTGGTTTTGCATTACTCTGCATGAGATGTCATTTGAAACTCTTTTGTATTGTAGGATTCAATGTAGGGAACACATGACATAAATGTACAGTCTTGCTCACAGCTGTAGAAAGAATGAAATATTCAAAAATAAAGTTTATCTAGAAATAAAGTTCCTTCAGTCCCGCAGAAGAAAAACACCACTCCCTTCATTTTTCAAGAAGCATTTCCCTCCTTCGTTTTTCAAAGTTTAATTAAAAAATACTATTAAATTCCAATTTGGTTGCTGATCTCATTTCCAGAGAAGTGACCAAGACTCTGGAGTAAGTAAAATAAGGAGAGTAAAGTCATGTAAAAACTCTTACCCTCAGCTCCTCTCAGTGAAGCAACTGAGTTAATTAGTCTAAAACTGAACTTGTTTACTTGCCAGACTGTGAACAGGAGTTGAAATGCATAAAAGTCAGACAGAATAAGTTCCAATCCCAAGGTAGCACACAGTGGACAGCAATCATTTAGATTTTAAGGTAGGTCAGTATGGAAGTAGATCCACTGAAGAGGAGGTCAATTCTTGACAAATAGCAATTCCATTAGCCCTACACCTACAGCAGTGAATTGCCTCCACTTCGTTCGCTTTTCTTATTCCTCTTTTAGTTATGAAATAGTTCCTTGTTCATAAAATTATGGATTGACTTAGCTTTCAAAGCTACTGCTTTTCACATTTGGTGGTGACACGGTGAGCACTGATGAACTTTCTCACCATGGATTGACTTGCGATATTGTCCCAGAAACTGACATTATTTAGGAATATGCTAGTCCTGTTAGTAAACCCATTCTTAGCCTTGCTACCCAGGTAGCCACGTGCTATCAATGTGCCCCTCTATCTCCAGCCATGGCCTCTCTTGCAGAGAAGAAACAAGACAATCACTCAATTATTCTGTTCATATAAATCAAAAAACTGTTTTCCCATTGAGAACAATGGGCCTTGTTCTTCTCTTCATTATACAGTCTTTTGCTGGGCTGATGCCACTGAGAAGCTGTTAAAACAACACAAAACTAGTCCTATAGATAGAAGCAGTCCTGAAAAATCCCATAAATAATACTGAGAGGATTCTTTTTTTGTGAAAAAAGCACACTTAGTTCACTTTATTATTCTGTTCTTATCTCATTCCATCTTTTTGTCTGAACTGCAGAGACATGGAAAAATAGTTACAGGTCTTGACTTTTTTTCCCTAGGATAAATTCAGCAAAATGGATTAGTGTTTCATATTTTGAAGCCACATTTACTTTTGAAACACTCATTCTCTTACACTTCCATAGTGCTGTTGTGTCCGATCTATCTCTAAATACAGTAATGATATGTCCTTGATTATCTCTTCATCAAACTGAAAAATATTTAACTCTACCCATACCACATAGCTTAGACTAAGTATCTAACTTTAGTACTTTCAAGAAGACAATTAGAAACTGCTGGGGTGTTTAGCTACAACAATCTGAAATTTTAAAGTGTTCAAGTTTGTGAGGAATAATCTCTAAACAACTAAAAAAACCTCCTATCTACTGACAAGTATGCAAGCAAACACTTGTATATATATGTATACACATATATATATGTGCAGGATTATTGTGTTCCAACACGGAATGAGAAAAGTCTCCACTATTTGGCTTAAGAATCCTTCTGACACATGGATCTTATTAAATTGTTCCTCAGTCTGACTGTGGCTGAGCAAACAAAAGTGGTTCCACATGGCTGATAAAAAGCCTGATCAAGAATAGGAAAGAAAAATGTTTCTACTTGCCTTGCTGCCTCCGGAAATCTGTAGATCGAAGAATGAATTATTTTACCTCTACTGCAGTGTATGAAGTCACTGAAGTCTGACCATATCTCCATTCAAATGAGAGGGAAAATATCAGAAGTATTCAGCCAAACAAAGCCTAGTGATTCCACGTTGAAACCTAATGAGAGCAATAGCTATACATGCAAATCCAAAAGCTTTCCTCCCCTGACATCTTGCAATCTGTATCCTTCCCATAACATTGTGAGAGTAAAGAATTTGGGAGATAAATCAAGAACCTTTGTCTAGAGGAGTGAGCTTTAAATTCTACAGTATCTACCTTTTATGTTAATTATAATAAATAAATATGTTTTATATGATCCTTCTTAACTTGTATAGTACTTCTAATAAGGCAAAGAACTTGTAAAATGTTGTATCCTGCTGGGACATGAAGTTACACCTGTTTGTCAGCACAAAGAACTCTGTACAATATTCTAAAACTGCACTCTTATTTCTTCACTGGATGCAGTTATGGTTGCACACCCAATATATCTCCTCTGCTTCCTAACAAAGTACTGCAGCGCTGCAGCTTGCTGTGCCATGTATGAGAGAAAATAGCTGATGCCTAATCTGCTGATACAGAAATACAAATAGCTTCTCATGCTATATCACTGGTAATATGTGATCAAATATTTCTAAACTTAGATCGTTATAAATAGGGAGTCACAAGGAGAGTCTAATAGAGACATGTAGTACAAGAAAGTTTGTAAGAGACAGAGCAGGCAGTCTTGAGAAATGGTCCCCATGAAATAATGCAAGAAGATAGTAATATAATTACTCATCTCAAATGGCACTTCATGGAAAATACCATGATATCCATGGAGATATATCTGAAATTAGACACTCAGTAAGATTAAAGTTACAGGTATATACTGATTCAAACATAATAGAATCCTGATTAACAATCAGGGCAGCCTTTCAAATCAAGCAACTGAGTTTGTTTGTTTAACTACTGAAAAAAAGGTAGGAGTGAAGGAAACAAGTAAGTGGATAGGCAAATTGGGTAGGTTGTGCAATAGATCTATATAGAGTACTCTTGGTCTTTCCCCACTCCCAACTTTTCTTGCACTTCTTGTTCCTTAGCTCCTCTTTCCCCTCTCCCCTGCCACTGAGAGCCTGCTCATCTCTGCCTTCCTGTATACCTGATATTGCTTCCTTCCTCTTTCTCAGGACATCCTCTTTCCTGACATTCAGTATGCTTATCCTTGACCTAGCAGTTATGTCATGATGGTTTAAAAGAGTCTACAGAGATAGTTCGTAGCAGATAGTGAGGAGAAAACCAGTACGGAGATAGATTAATGGGGTTTCAGTCAGTTGATTGTTTTCGCTGGTGCTCTGTCTGCTTCTTCACTGTTCTTTCCCAGACTTTGGCACAGTCAGGATGGAAAGAGCCAAGAGGGGGCCATGAATGAGTTCTTGTAAGGGGCCTCAGGTACTTGTCCAGGGAGAAAGCAGAGGGACTGAAGAGAGGAACTTTACACAAGATACAATTCTGTCCTTGAAGTGCTGAAATCCTGTTCAACTTCAAGTCCTTACTTTACTGGCAAAGTATTAGCTTCCTCAGTGCAATTTAATCAGGTACAAAGCAACAAGACAAGTGCTGGATTCTGCACCTGGGATGAGTCAACCCAGGATGTACTACATACTGGGGAATGAGAGACTGGAGAGCAGTGCTGCACAAAGGGACCTGGGAGTCCTGGTCGAGGGCAAGTTGAATATGAGTCAGCAGTGCCCTGGCAGCCAGGAGAGCCAACCATGAACTGGAGGGCATCAGGCAAAGCACTGACAGCCAGCTGAGGGAGGGGATTGTCCCACTCTGCTCTGCAGTGGTGCAGCCTCACTTCAAGTCCTGGGTGTAGTTTTGGGTGTTACAATATAAGGATATTGGGATGTTAGAGAGCATCCATATGAGGGCTACGAGGATGATGAAGGGTCTAGAGGGGAAGACCCATAAGGAATGACTCAGGTCACTTGTCCTGTTCAGCCTGGAGGAGACTGAGGGGAGACCTCATTTCAGTCTACCACTTCCTTGTGAGGGGAAGTGGAGGGACAGATACCGATTTCTCCTCTCTCGTGAGCAGTGATAGGACTCAAGGGAACAGCATGAAGCTGTGTCAGGGGAGGTTTAGGTTAGATGTTAGGAAAAGATTCTTCACCCAGAGGATGGTTGGGCACTGGAACAGGCTCCCCAGGGAAGTGGTCACAGCACCAAGTCTGACAGGGCTCAGGATGTGGTTTGACAATGCTCTCAGGCACATGGTGTCATTTTTGGGGCTGTCCTCTGCAGGGCCAGGAGTTGAACTCTGATGTTCCTTATATATCCTTTCCAACTCAGAATATTCTATAAAAAAAGGGAAGAATCTATCCCTATAATTCATCCCATAAGAAGAGTGAATGTTTATCCTCAGGATGCTGTGTAGGACTAAGTAAATGAAGGAGAGAAAACATCTAATCAATGTCTTGTTCTCATAAGGTCTGGCGATACCCATGGGATCACCATATTTGTTTTACATCAACTATCAAATATTGCATTTCCTTTAGACTATCTTCCATACTAATAATATATGTTATAGTATATGATAATTATATGTGAATATATGTTATTTAATTGCAATAACATTGCAGCTGTGTCTTGTAATTAAATTTCAAACTTAAAATCTTGCAGTTCTAGTGAATGTCGTTTATTAAGTTTGATAAAAGAAAGCTTAAAAACCACAGAAACCCCACAATAATTCTATTTGAGAGTATAAGCTATGTAGTGAAGCAGATCCCTTGAAGCAGAAATAACCTAGTTTGGAGAATACTGTAAATTAAAACTTGTTTTTTAGCATGGTCAGAAACAGTTTTCAGAAATTCCTGCCATACTAGCAAATAGTCTGATCTTCTGCCACAGCAGGAGGAATTTTCTCTGCTGGTTGTGCTGAAGAAAATGGGCAGAACATCATGTTTTTATCCCATATTCAGGCTTCTAGGCAGGAGGAAATTCAGAGGATGTTGGGTTTCCTCCAAAAGAACTCCATCTTCTATCATCATTGTCATCAGTGTTAACATACATTATTTTGAGGGAAAAAATAGAGAGGATGTGAGCACACCCTAACCTTCTCTCTTGGAGCAAGAGTGTGATCAAAGAAACCCCAACACAATGAAAAATAACAGGACTTAGATTCATTACCACCAGGTCCTTCAAGTTCATTGATCCACAGGGTCATTACACTCAACCATAACCATTAGACAGTTCACTCTTTATCTCAGCAGTCAGAAAGAACGTGAATTATTAAAGTCTAAAATGTCCTATGATGTTTTGTTTGAAAAATCCCTTCTGATCATGACAAAAAGACTAGCAACAAAACCATGCTGTAACCTGTAGGAATCACTGATGCCCTCAAGGACAACATGAGCTCTTGAAAACAAGGAGAGGACTAAAAACTTATAAGGTCTTTTTAGAACACAAAAACCTCCTCTAAGTAGGCAATGCACAAAGTATCCTATAGCATATAGGACAAATGTTCTGTAGCCTGTTTTCACCACAGAAATAAAAGGAATGTCAACGTTAGTAATGAAAAACACTTATAGAAGAATAAATTGCCTGGAAACAGATAAACTGATTTAAACTTTCCTACTTTCTTCATGAATCTACAGAGAATAATGGGAGAAAATAAAGGAAATTTTCATATTTGCATATGTATTGCATTTACATGTCAAAGTTTCGGAGAGGCAGGGGCAGCGCTAAAGCGGTGGCTTTTTTAAAAGATACCAGAAGTTGCCCCCATGTTGGAAAAAGACAAGCTGAGCCCATCAGCAGTGCTGGTAGCACCTCTGTGATAACATGTTGAAGACAGGGTAAAAATGCTGTCAGTGACAAAGGAAATAGAAAAAATATGACAAAAACAACCCTGCAGACACCAAGGACAGTGCAGAAGGAGGAGAGAAGGTGCTCCAGGTGCCAGATCAGACACTGCATGGTGAAGACCACAGCAAGGCAAGCTCTCTGCCTGTGGCCCATGGAGGTCCACAGCGGAGCAGATATGGGCCCTGCAGTCTGTCAGCAACTACATGCCACAGCAGTGGATATGTCCTGCAGGAAACTGTAGCTCATGGAGATTCCATGACAGAACATGCTCCGAGCAGGAGCTGTAGTCTGTGGAGAGAAAAGGCCTTTTGGCAGCACCTGTGACCCCTTGGATGACCCAGGCTGGAGCAGTTTGTTCCTGAAGGACAACACGCCTTGAGAAAGGGAATCATACTAGAGCAGTTCTTGAAGAACTGCAGCCCATGGAAGGACCCACATCATAAGAGCTCATGAAGGAATACCTCCCATGGGAGGGACCCAATGTTGGAGTAGAGGAAGATCACGAGAAAGAAGGACTGACAAAGACATATTATTACAAACTGACCACAATCTGCCATCTGCATCCCCCTGTGGCACTTGGTGAATGGGAGAAAAAGTTAGAAGAGTCGGGAAAAAAAGAGTGAAATTAATCCTGGAAAGAAAAGGGTTGTGGGAAAAGCGTGTTTAGTTTTGTTTTTATTAATCATCGATCTAGTCTATTTCTAATCGGAAATTAGTTAAAATAATCTTTCCCAAGTCAAGTCTGTTTTCCCATAACAGTAATTGGTGAGTGATTGCCCTGGCCTTATCTCAACCCATGAGTTTATTCATTTTATTTCCCCTGCTGTCCTGCTAAGGAGGGGTAGTGGGAAAGTAGCCAGGCAAGGTTAACCCACAAAAGTGCATTTTTAGAGACAAAGAGCAATTAGAATGACAGAATAAAAAGAAATAGTTGGCTATATTTATAACAGAAGTATTTTGCACTCTCCATCTGATTTCAAAGTTTTTAAAATAAAGATAATATCAAACAATATCAAACATTGTAATTATAGTTATTTGATAAGAATCATAAACCAATTTTTTAAAATTATGTAAGTACAGTATTTTTATTTAAAGTATTCAGTCCACATCTGAATAACAACCTAACAGAATATCCTGCAAATCATAGGATTCTCTTGTGAGTATTACAGTTGTGTAATAACTTACAGATCAAATTACACAGGACAGCAACTACAAAACATCTCAGCCTCTACTGATACTTCTTACAGCATCCTTATTACTTAAATAGAAAGAACAACTGCTATGCCTCTGATTTGTACATCACAGCTTTTTTTACAGCTTTTCTTCTATGTTAACAAACTTACCAGTCAAACTTACCATGCCATACTTTACAGCTGGCATATTTGATCACCTTTAACAAAAACGTTCATCTTTCTTTCACAAAAAGAAGTTAAATAAATCAACTTGATCCTTTGAGTATTCATTGAATACTCTAAGCTTTAGTGAAACCCAGAGAAATAGGACTAGATAGGATCTCAGCAGTTCACCTAGTCCACTGAGAAGATCATCTGATCCTACAGGACCCCTCACAGATGCTTTTTTATAATCACCAGGAGAGTTATCCCAGCCACCCAGGTACGCTTATTTTACATGAAGAAAGAGGAGGAAAAGACACAAATTGCCCAGGGATGAAAATGAAAAGAGTAGCAGAGGTTCCCCTGTTATTGAGGAACATAAACACTATGCAAAGGGAAGAGGGAGCAGGAGATGGGAGGTGCCCTCCTTTAAAAAGAGGAAATAAGTTATGAAAGCAAGGCCTTTGTGTTAATGGTTTAGGATATTGTATCAGCCCTGCTTACATGGATTTGATGCTCCCTTGTAGTCACAACAATGCCAAAACTGGGGTTGAACTGAAAGGATAGCAGACAGAACCTTTTCTGTAGATTATAGAAATTAAATTTAAGGTGTTATTTTTTCAGTCTTTAATTAGATGAATATTTCAAAGGGAAATACAAACACAAGACATTGTGTTTACAGTACAGTTCAATTTTTGCAGATGTTCGTGGGCAATTTCTATGGACTTCAAATAAGAATCATTCAGATGCTTCAGGGCAGTGTCTGCTTGAGAGTCACCTGGGTTTTTACAAAGATATTTGAAATCTGGAATGAATGTTCAAAATTCAGAAGTGTTAATCTAGAAGGCAAAGTGCAGCTGCTCTGTACCCCTCCTGTAAATCTGCATGTGCACCCTACTACTTTTATGCAGCTTTCAGGCTCCTTGTGACCTTTCCATCGGATCTATATATTTAGGGAGAGTGTAACTCTATGGTGAATTTCATTATGCGAATGTGAAGGGGAGAAAATTGCTCTTAGTAATTTTCTAATGATATATTTAAGTTCTGAGAAATTAAGTTTCATTCATAATTCAAGAGTACAAATATGTCAGACCACCTGATGGTAAATCAGCTATGCACATCTAAAGCAGTTCTGCACTTCCACAGAACATTCTATAGGAGTGAGGTCTATATATAGACCCTAGTTTGTCTGGCAGGATATAGACCTATGGGCCATGTGATCAGGTGCTGTATTACTCTTAACACAAATGGAAGGGGATTAGATTGCTGCACACACTTCTTCATGGACCTGGATAAAATATTATACACGTGATGCTTTTGGGCAAGTCTGGGAAGGCACGCTGCTCCTGGTATTCCCTTGAGTCCGGGATGAAAAAACGTTGGTGGACATTTGAGAAGAGCTCCAAATCTGAGCTTACAATGCTTGAATGTCAGCAGATAATAATGCTGACAGTGAAGAAACAGTGTAGAATTTCTTTCTTTTCTGTTTCTCGACAATTTTTAGTTTATACTTATCCAAGGATGTGAGTTTTCAGGAATAGTTTAACATTGCAAAACGGGGAGAAGATAAAGGCTCTTAACCTACAGAAGTGTATTAAACTCCAGTCTAGAGTCCATCAATCTGTCAGGGTACTATGGAATTCAAAGGTACAATTTCTGCTTACTCGAGGTTGGTAAAGTTTTAGGAGCATACTTGCTTCTGGGCAACAAATGGGCTTTGCAAACAAAACTCATAGAAAAACAGAGAAACTTTGAAAACCCCGAGGAGATTTTATCATTTCAATGGTTCTGAAAACTAACAGGTATTTCCCTCTGGAGGTTCAGTTTGTCCCCAGGATGTCTGGGGATTATCAATTCAAGGAATAGTGCATATATTTCCTTCTCCCAGTGTGGGAGCCATTTGTACAGCTGCTGCTTTGGGAAACGTTCAATGATCCTTCATTCTGAAAAGTCATAACCACTCATGAAAGCCAAAATGTCCTTCTTGGACATGTTCTGCCTCTTTGCTTTGGCTTCCATATGTTTGATATGCACATGCAAGGTACAGACAAAGCTTTGTAGCCAGTTTCTTGCATTCTAAGAGTGAGAAATCATGGAAATAACTGGTTGCAGTTCAATGCCTTTTAATTCCCGAGGCAGAGCACTATCAGGACAGATGCATTCAAAAGAATGAAAGCGGATGAATCTGGAACTGAAGCAAGGCCTAACATATGGGAGCAGATAAACCTGTCTATAGAAAATAAGGACATGTGGAATTTTGCCAGTACTCAGCTGAAACTGGCTCTGTTCAGAGCCTTGAAATGTATATACTGTCTCCTCTCCAAGCCTTTCTTTTTGTTTGATTGCTCCTGCTTCCAGTCCAGAAGACTCATCAGATTCCAAGCGACTATTCTATTGGGGTTGTTCTGCCCACCTACTAGCAAGATGATCTGAAAACCTTATGAGAATTGTACTTTAACTTGGCAGACAATCATAGCCCAGATAGACCCCAGTCAGTAGAAAACCCTGAAGTCAGTAGAAAAGCTTCCTGTGCCTGAAGCCTGGGCTGAAATGTATTTAGAAGTCCCATGCCTGCATATGGCTCCAACGGTATACTTGATCAAGGAAACATATTGTGACTTCAGTCAGGCTCCAGCTAGGATGAAGCATGCTGTAGGGATCACGGATAAATGAAAAGCCAAATTTCTGAGTGTTTTTCCAAGCCAAACAAAGCCGCTGAACTTTCTGGGGTTTTCTTGGCACTTCTAGTACTTCTGGGAATTTGAATGGTGCCTGTCCGAGGATAATTGACTCCCTCTGTATGCTATTGTGATTCTCAAAAAAAGCAGCATTTTTTTCAATCTTTCCAGGCATAGTCATGTTCTTAATAGCAACTGGACAGAACAGGAAATGGAAAGGGCTGTTCTACAAGATCTAGATTAATGTCCATGAAAAGAAACCCACACCCCTGGATCACCTCAACAGGTGATGACCCAGTTACATTAATAATTTATCATAGGATTTTATTCTCTTTATTTACACATGGTACTTCCATTTCGATTTATTTGAGTGGTTTGGCCACAGCAGGAAAGAGGAGATTTAAATCTCTGGTTTCTGCTGTGCATGTTTTAAGAAAGAAATTAACTGTACTGTACAAAGGCAAAAGCGCCCTGAGCTACAGAAGCTGACTACTCTGGAAATAAAAGCAGAAATGGCATCATAGCAGGGAGTTGTTACGAACACAAGTCACTATTTTTAAACTTCATGCTTTATCAAGGCAGGACATGATTCAACTTGTTGATGAAGTGGAAATTTTCACTTGGTTTAGTTTTGCCAGTTCAGTAAGTTTGTCACTACTTGTGCACTTCTGAAAAGAAAGCACAGACTATCTCAAGGTAGTTTTCCAACTACTATTCCAATCAGGATATTTGATTGTTTTGAGTTTGAACATTGTGCAGATACTCAAGCAAATCAACTCTTTTTTTTCTTGCTATGAAGAAGTCAATGAAAAATCTTTTTAATTTTAGGAGTCTAAATCTAATGTTTTCTCTACTGACTGAGTGAACCCATAGCAGTTATTCTGACCATTTTATGTAGAATATAATGATTGGATCCTTTGGGAGTGCAGGATGAGAGGGGCAATCACCCTACCAGTAACTCATGTTAATTAAATTCAGCTAATAAAATTCTGAAAATAATTATTATTAACAGCTTTACTGTTGCTTTTGAGATACAAAACTTCTAAATATTTTTCATTTTAAAGAATTCCAAACAGAACTTCACCACAAGCACACACAATTATTATTAGACTGCAGGAATGCCCAAAGCGTGCTTGGCTTTTCTGGTTTTCCTTTTCACACAGAAGAAAATGAAGTGAAAACAAGAAAATTAAAACTCCAGTAACTGCACGAGATAAGGAATTTCTTGTGTCCCTGAGGGCATTCAGACCAAACACCGTTATTATTACTATTATGGCATTACAGCAGATTGAGTGCTGGCTAATTGCCTCTTGTCTAGTTGATTTTTTTTTTCCTGGCTGGGAGCATGGGGGAGATGGGAAGGGACTGACTTAATATTCATAACATCCCCATGACAAAAGAACCCCCAAAAGGCAACATCTGCTTAGGGAAGTGAAAACATTGCGCTTTCAGAGGCTATCCAAGCAGAGTGTGTTTTTCCTTGATGAGCTTGTCACCCAGACTAACAATGAGTTTAAAGACTCATGCAGTCGTTGACAAATGCCAAGAACACACAAAAAGCACAGGAGTGTATATGCATGGGACCTCACTAATGGCTATTACTGCAACCCTCAGTCCTACGGACATCCCAAAAGTTCACCTGTGTTATACTCTATGACAAACATGAAAGTCATTGTCTAAAAGAGGGAAAAAACCTACCAAGCAGGAAACTTACATTTAAAAACGGGTTATCCTACAACATGCCTTTGTATTTATATCTAAAAGATAAGGCAGAGGATACTGGACCTAAGAATGCACTTAACTCCACTGATAGTGGACAAGAAGAAGGAAGTCAGCTTTAGGATAAAGGCAGGTAGAGGACTGAATGAAAGGCTGAAGTGAGCCCAAGTTCTTACAAGGAAAAAACCTCAGCAGCAGCTGAAACCCCAGTAGCAGTTAGTTAAAGGCAATGGCAACAGGAACAGCCAAGGCTGGGCTGGCTGCTCCCCAGGCCAGCATCAGACTGAGCTCCAAGGAATTCACCCTGCCAGGAAAGGTCATTTGAGGAACACTGAAGCCCAGCTTTTGTATTCCTAATACAGCAGATAAATTGTACCCGAGAAATACTGAAGTACAGAATTGCACTTTAGGTTTCAGCCACTCTTTCTTAACCAATGTTAAGTTTTGTGAAAGCTGAGCGTCTTTTTTTCGTCTTAATCTTTTCTAGAAGCTTTTCTGGGATAACTTATCTAGTGCACTGTCTCACCCTAGGTATGTCTCCAATAAGTAAAGCAGGAACTGTAGACATCACAGAGAGTTTGTTTCCCATAACGTGGTTTAGGAGTAAATAAGCCAGTGTAGGTGTCAGATTTGGGGGGGCCAGCTCACAAAAGCATGATAGTTAGGGAAAGAAGCAGAAGAAAGCATCAGGGCTCTGGGAAAACACAGAAAAAATACTAATTTCTAGAGTTTAAATCTCAGATTTAAGTTTAGCATCCATTGAAAGTATCATATCAAAAATATGGATTATTTATTCTATTTAAAAGAGATATTCCCAATGTCTACCAAGGATCTCAGCATTCACATAATCTGGCTACTATCCTGTTTACTCTTATACTAGTCTCATCTTTGCTGATGCAAAGAGGGACATAACTTGTTTATCCTCTATGCTATGTCTCAGTCCAACAACGCACTGAAGCACAGATTTTTGAGTACACAGGTAATGCTGCAAAAGCCATGCTACTGAGAACTTTGCCCAGAAAATACATAAGCCACGCTGCATTGTGATGTCAGTACAGGTGCCAGGAGCCAGACATTGGAAGACCACACTGGTCACTGTGCCTCTGATTGCCACACAGCTGTATCACCTGGGCTCCACCCTCTACAGAGCCAGAACAGAGAAAAAAGAAGAAATGGCTGAGAAAAAGAAATTTTTTTTTTTTTTTTTTCTGAGACGTGAGGGTGGGAGAACAGAAGTGTGTTCACATTAGTGTGCCAGGGTGTGAAATGATACATTTTCTGTAAGGGTTGATAAAGTTGTGTAAAAAATCCCCCAAACATCTGAAAGTCCAGAAGGGACTTCTGGAGGTCATCCAGTCCAACCTCCTCCTCAAAGCAGAACTACCTTCAAAGTTAGATAACATTGCTTAATACATTGACATGAGAGAAGGAGAGACTGCCCAACCTTTATGCTACAAAACAACAGACATAGCAGGTAACAGTAACAGATATTCAGATAAAATATCTAAATGAAACCTAGGTTCTTATGTTTTTCCTTAACATTTTAAAACTGTCTTGCAAAGTAAGGGAATTTCTTCCTGTGACACACAGCTTATCACCTATAACTTCATCTTTTGTTTCTTCAACCTTTCTGCTTGCTGTGTGGGTCATGAATGAAGCAAGAGGAAGACTGGGAGCTGGATACCTGAGCTTAGACCAGGTTTACCACTGTTCACTGAATGATCCTCATAGACTGCTGCAACTGGAAACAAGCCCTAGTCAGAACAGAAGCCCTCAATTTGGAAAGCATCACAATTTGAATTTCTTCCAGTTCCTCCCCTGTGCACCTCAGTATTTTAAAACTTTTTCCAAACTGTAATACAGTGATTTGCTAGCTTATCCTTCACTCAGACCACAGTGAGACGCGGTGTAACAGGGGAATGCAGAAGTTTGGCAGTGTAGAAGCAGAAGCAGTTATATTAACAGAAACTGTATCCCCTTCCTTGATTTTTCACTCCTAAAAATGTTTAATCTTGTTTATGTGATTATTTGCTCCTGCCTTCTTGAATAACAGGACAAATTACTGGTAACCAAAGCTTGAATAATATAGTTAATTACTCAAAATGAGTAATGAACATTCAACAGTATTGCTAGTGAAAATCATAAAGAACTGGGTAAAAACTTCATGCTTCCAGCAAAGGTGGGGCATGAACAACACTACACTGGGAGTGACTCTGTGACTCAGATGTACAGATTTTTCTTCAATTCCTCCTTGCTCCTGGCACATACTTTTTCACTCCTGAGCTACTCCAGTTGTAAAATATGACCCACCCTGCAATGGCTCATCTACTGTTTATATAACCCTTTGCTTTGCCTGTGTTTTCCAGATATGTTGCAATGGCAGAGGACAGGAAAGTAAAACCAAGGACTTATTTCCCTCTGCCTAGAACAATAGGCAGGTAGCTATCTAGATGAGAGCTGAGCATACATTTTTCAGACAAGGTGGAAATGATACTCAGATTAAGTGGGGGGTGGGGAGAATAAATCATATTTAACTATATATATAACAAGTAGACAGAAAAAAAGCCCAATGGCTCTGAGATTCAGAGCACAGACAAATGAATATAGGAGAATTATGTTCTTGAAAAGTGAAAAAAGATAAAGCTGTAGGAAAAATTGTTAGATTACAAAGCTTAAAAACAAAAAAAATGGGAATTTTTAGTGCTTTACAGAAAAAATATAAGGTTCAAGATCTTCCAAAAAGCAAAAGAACGTTTAAAAATGATCTCAGAAAAATACAAGACTTTCAACCATGTTAGAAATAAAGGACTATCTCAAATTAATTGACCTGATTTTTAAATTCAAAATTCTGTCTGTAAAAGCAGGAGTAGGAAAGTCTATAAAGGCCATTTTCTGTGTCATATTAAATGGACCCTTTCCTCACCCCATATCCATTTCCCCCACTGAAAATTAGTTTGACAGGTTCCTGGCAGGGCTTCAGCAACGTTGTGTTTCTCTGGAATTAGCAAAAATGCTAATTTGGGCAGTTTGCTGCTAGTGCAAGTTTTTTAGCCTGGCTGAAGCTCCAAGGCTATTTGAGATAATATCAAATCAAAGAACAAAGGAGCACCTGTCATGAGCCCCAAGCGAAGGAAACAGCGCTCAAGGAATTAAAATGAGTTTTCTTTACGTCAAATGTAGAACGCTGGGAGCAGAGTGCTGTAGGAGCAACTGGGTTGCAGCTCTAAATAAGGGTGGACGGGCGGAGGGAAGAGGGAGGGAAATTTGTTGGGTTTCTTTTAAACAAGGGCTGCCAGTGAAAGGGTGGGGATGGCCCTAGATAAGCTTCCTGATCCACTTCCACTGAGACACTCGAAACAATGGGGTGGCAGAGCCCTTTGCAGGCAATGGGACACTTACCTCAGGCTACACCCCTTCCTCTTGGATGAGGTTATGGCTGCTCTCATCCGGATGGCCCTCAGCACGGGACTGCTGGCTGGCCGGGTGTTGTGTCCAGAGCTGACGGCAGCACGGACACGATGCAGCACTCTGACCACCAAATCACAGCAGTGGGAAAACAACCCAGTAAAAATCCTACCAGCAATGTGAGCCTTCCCCACCCTTTACTGAGTCTTACAGGTTTGCGGTACCCTTTGGGGTCTTGCCTGTAATCTTTTCAGATTGGCCCGAACTGGAGACTGCTCCAGTCTCTAGACAGGTTTTGTTTGCTTGTTTTTAATATTCATTTCATAGAATTTGGACTACAGGCAAGACTACAAGGGGAAGTTGCTAGTGCTGTATCCTCTGTAGGAGCATCTAGGACATAATATAGGCAAAGCCACGCTGTGCAGTCCCAACCTCTGAACAGCACCTCAGTATGGTAGGCAGCCAGCACAGGATTTTAGAGCTAGCTTGAATATTCATGGCAACAATACAGATTACAAAGTGGAAAAAAAAAAATGATCCCTGATAGCTAACAGGTGTTTATCCTACTTCAAGCTCTTGGTAGGACAGTTTTAACCCTTGGACATTTTCAGCTATGACTGCAATATTCACATACTCCAAAACTTACAGGTAAAACTGCATAAATCCTAGAATAAAAAGAGCAAGAACAGCAAGAACTACATTAGAAAAATATCCTACTGGAAAAGACATGCATACTCCATATCTGATATTTCTAAAGGGTTTTTATACTTGCAGAAAAAGTTATTACACTTTCTGTCATCAGTTGAAACTAGAATATTTTGAAACAAAAATGATGATGAGGAAAAAAAGTTCAAAATATGACTGCCTTTTCTTCCCTTATGTGCTGCAGTTCCTCCAAAGTGCCATTAATATGTGTAGGCTGAATTCAAATCTAGGGCAAAACGTCACAGGAACCCAAATTTAAGCTCTGATCATTTCTTCAAATGTATGGTATACTAGGGGTTTTCATTAATAGACAAGTACCTCACAGGTTTGTCAAATAAAAATAAAATATAATATTGATTCTACCATTCTGATTCCAGAGGCATCTCTCAGACAAAACAACTGCCACCTCTAAACATATATACATACACGCACACACACACACACACACACATGAAGTCTACTTTAAAAATCTTAATTTCAGCTAATGTTCTCAAGTGAAGGGTAACAAATCCCCATGCCAACGGAGTTCTTTCCCCCTGTAAAATACATGGTTATGTTGTGGAAATCTCTTGACACTGGATATTGTGTGATGGTTTACACCATTTCAATCCCCAAGCTTCATGAACAGGAAAGAGTGGATTAGGGAAGTATCACTACGTTCTTATGCTGTTCGTATATATCTGACTATCTATCTCCTTGACCTGGTCAAGGTCAGGGGCATGATCAGGGTGAACCCATGGCTGTTCTTTCGCCAAGTGACAGCAGCAGCTCTAAAGGAGCTGTGACTGTCCTCACTGTATATATCAATCTTATTTTAGGTTCTATTTCACTGAGCATTTTACTTTATAATCAGTGTAAAACTTGCAAGTCCCACTGCTCCAGAATCCTTTGGGCATCAGCATGACTTTGGCCTTTGTCTTCAGGCCATCACAGTCATCTTCTTATGTCCTTACCCAAAACTAAAGCCCTACATGGCGGATTACATGTTCATATGACCTAAGACTTATATCTATAGTGATTTTAGATAATACCAAGCTTGTAAAAGATATAATCCTCATGTTTTGGGACACATGCCAAGGAATTACTGCCTGATGTTAAAAAGAAACTTTCCTTTGGGCAAGTTAAAATATAATTGACCCTTTGCAGGGATTCTGACACTTCCTTCCAAAGCAGCAGGAATTAACATCAGAAAGGAAATATTGCAAAAACCTGCTTTTCCAAGGATTAAAAGATAAGCTTGCCAAATGACTCAACAGACTGAAATAGAAGATAAAATCCTACTATATAAAATAAGATACAATTTTAAGACAGGCAATGCAAACTCAATAACACTTTTGCAAAACTGCCTGGCAATCATGATCTTCAGACTAGCTTGGGAAGGAGCATTAACTCACCTCACGCAGGGAATTCTTCGGAAATCTTGTAGGAATGTCTGTCCATTACTAAAGTTACCTGAATGTTATTAGTGCTAGTGTTATTTCTATGAATGCAGGGAAAACAGAGGCATTCTAAGTGTCATACCAGACATGTATCTCACTTTGAGAGGCTATGTGGAGACCCTGAAGAAGAAGTCTTAGACATAACTCCAATTGTGAAATAGGTTAGAGATTCTCTACAGAGAGTGTTTTTTATTATGTGGCAAATTGCATGTTATTATGGAATTATGAAGAGAATCGAATTACAAATCATGCAGCCTTGGAGGGATGAATCAAAACATAAACTACTGTAACAAAACAAAATAAATCTGTAGAGTATTTAGTGTGCAAAATTATATTGGGCAAGTTTAAGACTATATGTAAACCTACATCTAGGAAAAGGAGTTAACAGAAACATGGAAGCAATACTTCAGAGCACTTCTGAACTCAAAGACCCCTTCTTGAGTAAACTTTAGACAATTCCAATAGCAGTCATAGATATTGAATGGTCAAAGTCACATCCATTGGAACTGAAGCTCTCTATGTTAGTAGGGAAAAAAGAAATTTCAGAGCATGTCCAGAGAACCTCCATGTCAGACATAAAGCCCTCACAGAGACCCTCTATTTACCATATAGGACTGTGCTGCAAAGGCAGAAGCATAATTTGAAGCCTCAAACCAAAGTTCATCTCTGGGAAGCCCTGTCCAGCTGGAGATAATAATTGCCATAAAATCACAGACAAGCTCAACTTCAAATGTGATCAATATTCCTGAGAGAGCTCCTGAACCAACAGCTTGGAATGGAGTTACAAGACCATTGATTTTACTCTGTAAACCTATTTCCAATCTCTGTAACCTGTTGTTTGACCTTTATTTTAGTAGAAGAAATCAGAATATTTAACCTTTAGCCTTAAATTACAATAACCATGAAGCAACACTCACAGACTACTCTGTCCTATGGGGAGAGGAGAAAGATCTAGTTCATGAAGCCTCCCCAAGTAACCTGACCTCAGGTCTGTGCTTCAAATCACACGAAGCAGGAGTTTGACCCTGGCCTCAGGGAAGCAGTCTAACCACTAGGCTAATGTGGACTAGCTAGGTTTGAAACTAGGTTTTTACTTGAAGTTAAACCTCAAGAAACCTCACCTTAAAGCAAAGAAATAATCTCAACAAATATATTGTCAAAACAAATGGCCACAAAATTTTTCGGTTTCAACTCATCAGAATTTTTTGAAGGAAAATGAATTTTATGGAAATATCCTACCCAGCTCTAGCTGATTTCCATATCATAGGTACAGACTAAAATGAGACAGAACGCATTTCTGAGGGAAAGTCATCTACAGACAGATGGCTGAGCTGTGACCCAGATTTTCTCTACACCAGTGGAAAACCTGAAATAACCCTATGGAGTACAGAAAGACAAAAACAACTCTGTTACCTCAGCTGTGACAGGATTAGTGGTTCAAGAGTCACAGGCTGGGTTCTCTGTATTTCTCTGTTACTAATGCATGTTTCTTACAAACTGTGGAGGAAACATGACTTCCCACCCTATACACGATCCCACTGGGGAGGGCAAAGGAAGTAAAGATGTCAATGGCAGAATCCATGCACGTGCCTTCACAGCTAAGTAGTTCGGCCTCCAGAAAGGATTTGTTTAAAAAAGATCTACTACCAAAAAAAGTCTTTCTACTGAGGAGTAATTGCTGAACTCAATATAATCAGCCAGCTATCAGCTTTATAGCTGTCTTAATTTAAGAAAACCAGTCCTGACAAATTGTTATTTAAAGAACTCAATGGTCTGACCAGAGTATTCCAACCTGTGGCCCAGAACAGGATGAATGGCACTCCCATTGACCTTAAACCAGCATGCTCTAAAGAATCTCAGCACTGGAAAGATGGATTTAACTTCACAATGAAAAGAAATTCTGCATGTTTTTCATGTGTATGAACTCTGCTTCTGCTCAGTGCACTGTGAAAAGCGTTATCTAAATTGATAATAGGTTCTTCCATTATAATAGTTTATATCTCTATGTGGTTTGGCAACTATTGACAACATTCAATGTCCTTTGACTGAGAAAACAGTCACCTCTTGCCCACCCCCCCGACAAAAAAAAAGAGAGATCAAGAGTTCTTTACTGTATTAGTAACCAAATTTTAACTATAAAAACCCACAAAGGCAACAAAAACCTAACTGTTCTTCATCTCTTGCCAATCTGCCTTTGCAGTTGAAAAAATGAATGATAGGAAGCATATCTGTGCTGTTACGTCCAAGTTACCTTAAAATCTGTTTCTGTGGCTGTGATTACTAAAGTCCTTAGCAGTATATCATCTATTGTCTACACATTGTCCCTGCTAGGTCCAGATGGAAAAGCAAATTTAGATAATGTCAGCTAGATCAGACTCAATGTAGAACGTTTACCAAAGGAAAGTGGTGCCCTTTTTTATCTCTATTGTCTGAGGGGTCTAAGTTAAAGTTCTTTCTGAATTAGAAGTAACTAACCTCCAGGCTCTCACAGAAAACTTCATTTTTGTTCAAAAAAAAAAAAAAGAAAGTTGAGTGAGGGAAACACTTCTTTCAGTAGATTCTTTTAAAGAAGTTCTTTCACCTGAATAGCAAAATATTCATTGCAGCAAAAGAGCCTGGAATAGTAATAAGGAGGACTCAAATGTTACTTTGTAAGGACAGCAATAGTAGGAGAAAGGATGATACTCAATTCTGACCTGGACCCTATAGAACATACAGATGCAAGGATGGTAATTCAGTTCCAAATTCTGATGGCCCAGATACCTACTCAGGAACAGGTTTATAAACTTCTAATGTAAACAACAATGTCTAGAGAGAAATTTAAGTCACCCTGAAGCAGACACCCATCGTGGTAAGCTGAAGAGCGATTTAGACTTTGCTACATATAACACAATCTAAGATAGCAAGAGCACCTGTAGAAAGCCACTGAGTCTTATTGGGTATGACCAGCCTCTCAGGTGACTGCCCTATTTTTTCTCACCTTGCACTTAAAAAGGAGCCAACACCACTTCCTTGTCCTTGTGAGTTCATAGAGACCAGCTTGGTAGGTATGATCAGCAAACACCCACCCAACTAGGTCAGGAAGCAAAATAAGTTACAAGCACCCTAGTTCATGGATCTCGAGGAGGCCTCAGCTGCACTGAGTCTCAAAGTTGTTAGAATTTTGGGGGAAGTGAGAAACAGGTTGAAATTGAGAATACTTAGGCAGTTTGTATTGCTAAGAAGAGGAGAGGAGAAGAAGAATGGAGAAGCCAGCTGACCAGACCATGTAACACAGTCTGTTATGCAACCACAAACTTTTCAAGTGCAATATTCTGAGGTAAAAAACCCAGCAGTATTAGATTTGCTATACATTTGTGTCCTGATGATTTTTTAATTATTTTGTCACATTTGTTTCATCTTATTATTCCTTCTAAAATCTTTAATCCTTGTATGAGTTATTTTAAATTATAAATACTATATGTACAAGAAAATTACTCCATTTTATTAAATAATCCCAAAATCATTTTGATTATTTTGCACAAAAATTCTTAAGGCATCTTTCAATAATACATGCCGTGCCAAAATAACTTAAAAACTTAATTTTAAAGATCTATCAGTATCTATTTATGATTTACCTAACCTCTGATTTGCTTCTGATTTTATAACTATTTGCAGCAATGCCCCAAAACAAAACTATGGGGCAGTGCATCTTGCATTGTCACATATTCTCTCTTTACTGTACCTTGCCAAGCAAATACCTCTTCTTTATTAACAGCATGTATGTACCTCTGTTCTCATAAAAGTTTGCTACCCAGGAAAGACACTAGGCAAATGATTTTAACTTGCTCTACTGTTGGACTTTTTTTATGTTTAGATACATGTTTCATACAATACCCTGGCAAACAATATTCAGTGTGTGGTAAATGTATATAACCTCTAATAGATACATGGAATAATAAAAAAAGTCGATAAGAAGTCAAATTACTTTCCTCATAACATTTCTTAATAAGTCAAGAAAAAGGCCTGTTTTCTGCTCAGCTCTGCCTTCACACCTGCTAGACCTTCAAAGACAGTACTAAATATGGACTAAGGTCTTTAAATTCCTTCAATTCTCTCTGTAGAGGTAGAGAGGGTAAAGCCACTGCCACATTAAAGCTATTGAGAAACTATTAACTGATATCATTTGGAGAGAGTGTCTTAAGTAAGGGTCTTTGGCAGTAATAAAACCAAAATAAAGCCTGGTAAAAGTATTGATTTCATTCAAACAGGTTTAACCAAGGTGCAGTATAGTCCAGCCCAGTTAAAACAGAGTCTACTGGAAAATTACTCACTTTAGCTGTCGGAACATCAGTCAGGGAGACATCAAAACCATTTTAGAAAGCTACCCAGGAGAACACCTGCAATCTGTGAGAAGAAGGAACACCTGCTCCACCGTGATTACCGAGAACGGAAGTCAGCATCTTTCAGTGTGAAACAACCCTTTCTTCAGATCAAAAGCAAAGCAGGAAGACAGTAAGCTATTTGTGTGGAACTAGCATCAGCACAGAGGTAGAAGCAGCATTCTTGGAAGCATTTGCACTGAAAAACACCCAAACCCAACCCACTTGAAAACAACCCTGAAATACAGGCTTCTACAATGACTTCAATAGAGCCTTTGTAGTATTATAAAGAAAGAAGTAGACTTCAAGTATAAAATTGGGTTTAACACACACATAAATAATTTACTTCTATTTTTTACTGTCAGTCCTCTGACCCTCCCCCCCCCCTTTTTTTCAATAATTCACATAGTAAAAGAAGTCTAGTGCTATTCACACAGAGTCCAAAATGACACGCATTTGAACCAGATAGACAGGTCCTTTCCCAAGGGTCTTACATTACAGAGTCACTCTTTTCACCTCTAAATTCAAGCTGCTTCTGATGAGAAATGCTGCAACTCAGGTTAAACAGTATATGAACTCCCACGGAAGTGTTTATTAGGACTAGCTCTTTCAAATCCTCGTGCTACCTACTATAATATATAAACTCTCATTGAAGATGTTTTTCCTGAAAAGAAAACTAGCTAAAGAAGCTAAAAATAGCTGGAGCCCTTACAAGACAGTGTAAGCTTTCAGAGACATAACTTTTCTCCTCCTCAAACCAATATGCCCCCCAGACCAGTCTTCTACCACTTGTTGACCTTAATATGAATATAATTCACATAAGACTGAATTTAAGTTCCTCACCTACAAAATTATGACAAGTTTTCAGAGATGCCTGTTCTCCTTTTCTGTGTCTGAGTGGTTTCTTGCTCAAAGAAAGAATAAGGTTGGGGAATGTTCTACAAGGTAAGACAAGACACACAAATAAAGTTTTGTGCTCCCATTTATTTTCCCTTCTCTTTTTAACCTAGTCAAAAACTGGAATCTGCTGTACTGAAGAGAAGGAAGAGCAGATTATGACCATGAATGTATTTAACTGTCTGCATAGGTTGAACTAACCTTTACAGAAAAAGCACTATAAACTTCCAAGATTTTCTGACCACTTGACAGAAAAAGACAGGGGAAGAATCCATAGCTCTGTAAGGTGAACAGTCTAGCTTTTTGACAAGAAATTAAAATAGTATTTTTGAATAGAACTGGTATAGAAAAAAAATAGGAAAGTTGTGTATAATGCATTTACCATGTGAGAACCAAAATACCCTGAAACCGAGAAAAATATTCAGAAAAAGTAGTTTAACAGATAAGCTCTTAATTAAAAAGTGGTGATTCCAGTTACCTGTGAAAATTAAATACTTGCTTTAGCATATATTATGCAACATGTCAACTGGTACAGATGAAATGTGCTCTTGCTTCACCAATTATTACAGTCAGGATATTTTTAAACTGTCCCTAGTACCTGAATGGCTAATGTTTAACTAACAGTTTCACTCTGGGAGGTCTCAGCTACTTCCAACAAAAGCTAATAAAGGCAAGCTGGATTTCAGATTTCAGCTTGGCTGCTCCTACTCAACATCTAGAATCTCATTAACAATTTTTTCCAGTAATGGTCTATGCATTTNTATTTTACCAGGATAGTTAAACAAAACAAAACAAAAAACCCCAAACTGCTCAGATGCTAGTAGTGTGCATTCAGCACTTGAATGCTTGAATGCTGAATGCACACTGCTGAAACTCATCATCCCTAAAAGCAGGGTTATTCTGGATTGCTAATGCTTGCAAAAAATCTGCCATTTTTAGCTTTCCTTTTAAATATCCAAACTTTGTAGTAGGTTAGATGAGATAGGATAAAAAAAAAGAAAAAAGAAGAGTATTTTTATATGATTATATTTTAAATTTTGTCAATATTATAAAGAGATCTCTAGTGTTGGTACTAGCTGTATAGTCATTTCACTACTTCCCTACATTTTTGATGCCTTCAGTACATTTAGACTTGGGCCACTCCTTTTTATGAGGGTAGAACAGCAATGTCTGTGCCCAACAGCAAACAGAAGAGTATTATGTAGAGCTCATGCCCAACTGCCTTCACTGCTGCCTTGTGTGCAGGTACTCCACTTGTGGCTGGATTAGCTTTTTAGCACATGAATGAGGTAAAACCTCATGCTTCTGCAGCCCTAAGCAAAGACTTCAATTTATATCGTCTACTCAAGATACATATTGAAATAGTGAAAATAACCATCTGTGTCCTACAAGTTGCATGTAGTGATCTTCTTAATAGCACCAGGGAGAATGTAGCTTATTTTGTGGAGGACCTTTGAAAGCAGCTGCTTGTGTGCTGCATTCTGTGCTCTTTGGAAGGTCAGATGGTACTCTCACAGAGCTGCACAGGGTTCAGAAAGACATAGTGGCTCAGACCAAGTTGTCCTCTAGTTCAACGCTTGGTCTTGGGTAGTGCAGGCTCCTGTTTGACCTGCCTGTGGCTGCAGCCAAATGGTTGGGACAGTGCCAGAAGGAGGAGGCCTTCTAGGAGGAATCCCAGCTGTGTAGAGCACTGTTGGGCAGTATCCAGTGACTCCTGAGATGCCTTCAAGTGTGGCGAGGCATTGTTCTGAAGGATGTGCTGCTCAGTGTTGCCTTCTGGTTTAACATTTGGTTCCTATGGTTCCATATTTTTTATATTTTAATCTTGACCCTCCTTTCCCTCCCTTCTCTCTGTAAGAAAGCTGTATTCTTTCCACAAATCTTGTTACAATAGGTATCAGGCAACTGCTTAGCCCTGCTCTTCAAGCACAGACCTACCACTGAGAGGATCCAGGGGTAGGGACTTGACATATTACCTGGGAGTTCATCCTGGTGTACATCAAGTGTGCCATCTTCTCTGAAGCATCTTTTGAAAGTTCAGATCCTCACACATGAATCACAAAAAGAAGAGATACAAGAAGAGCCTTTAGCAAATTAGCTTATTAGTTCCATCACTCTTCTTTCTAAGCATTCAAGTTATCTGCCCAGATGGCTGTTCACTGAGTCACATTCCTCCCTCACCATTGTGTTTATCAACTATTTAGGTTACAATGGAAAATCCTTTAAGCATGACCTTGTCTCCTGAGGCCCTAATTCATCAACACATTTAAGTATGCATCAGCACGCAGCCTCATTCAGTGAAATGCCATCAATTTCTGTGATAACACCACACACCTCGTACGAGCAGCTTGCTGAAATGGGACCATAGTACCTTCTGTGTACACAAGTAATATTTTCAAGCCAGGTGAAAACAAGACCATATAAAAGAATATATGGTCATGAAAGGTCCAATTTGTTATTGTAGGAAAGTATACAGTTAAGAAGCCACAGATTTATGAATGACTGCCTGTAATTAAATTTAATTACCTTTCTATAGACTTGGGCAGAGATGATTCAGTATCACTTCCAGTTATTGTTGTAAGGTCATGGAAAACCAGAAGACTTTTATGAAGGAAGTAAATCCAACACAAACTAAATAAATATTCCAGGAGTTTGAGTATTTCCACATTCAAATTTTTGATTCAAATTAAAAAAGGAGAGAAGGATAAAGCAAAAGAATACAAAATCATGGACTTCAGTTTTATTTTATCTATCTAAATTCGTCTTGCGACTCTCCAAGAAACACAGCATTCAAACCAGAACAATTCTGGTGAGAATACAGGGAACAAAATGAACTTTCATCACTGAACATATAATCTTCCTCATTTCTTGTTATCTGCAGACTGAGACATACAGGTTAGGCCTGACGAAACACCGAAGTGCAGAATACTAGTAAATAATCCACAAAATTTAAAATAAAAAAAAAAATAAAAAACCCCCTCAAAACAACAGCATAATTTCTAGCTCATTGGAGTACCTCGAGAGGCAATGACCATGGTGAGAGATGAACACTTACTACTACAGAGTCCAGATTTCTGTTTCACAAGGACAGTATTAATATCAGTGTGTTAAAACACCCTGACAAAGATCGATGATTATGGTTTAGTCCTTTTAACTAGAAGAAGGAAAATATTAGCTCTGTATTTTAATTTTAAATGCAACTTCTTTTCATAGGAAGAGTGCATTGACAGGACAACATCAGGTGTAGAGAAGAAATGAAACCAAAGTGAAAATGTGGGTATCTGCACAGTTGGGTAGCTTTTATCCCTTCTATAAAACACCCACTATACAGGCTCTACCTGTAGAATAGTATAAAAAAGTAAGCAGGGTGAGGCAGTACATAACAATTCAAGGCAAGCTCTTAAGACAATACAGTGACAAGTATAATTAATAGGACTGTGTAATGTCCTAAACAATGAAAGAAAGAGAAAGAACTAGGATTAGAAGGATGAGTACAGGAATGCAAAACACAGTTCTGGTGTCATTGTTTCTTGCCTTCATGAGATTGTGGAAACTTCCTCGCTGTTCAAGCTGAAAAAAAGAAAACAACACAAAAATAGAAACCAAAGCAATGATTAAACAACCATTGGCACTTTTATACCGATGTGACCAAACCTTGTTTTGTGTATGAAGTAAGCCTATGTATCACTTCTCTCTTTCTCAGGCCTTGCTTTCTAGGACTAAAAAGGATGATGAATACCGAAAAAGATATACAGGAGAGCCACAAAGTGAATGGCTTCAGTGACAGGTAACTGAGCACACCAGTAGTGGGTCAGTAGATCAAGGTAGTTCTTGCTGATGCCTCTCTCTGTGGTAACCTTCTTGGCTTAAATTTAAGATTTACTGCTAAATTTAAGATTTCCTGCTAAATTTAAGATTTCCTAAAGTATCCTTAACGTTCATATGATTTAAAGGTGTCTGAAAGATTAGTTTGAACCTGATGTCCCCACAAGGGGGAAGAACATATTTGATCTGCTACTGGAGCAAATCTTCCTCTTAAATGTCTTCATGGGTGATCTGGTGCACGCCCCTGCTGCCCTGTGAATCTATAGCAAACAGCATCGACCAGCGGCTGCCTTCAAAATGGCACGTTACTCCATGTCATCCTAACCTGCACACAGCCAAAGTATTGAAAGTACAGAGCAACTTGCCTTATGTAAGGCTTTGCAAAATGAAGACTGAAAGAAGACCAGACCTATTGTAGAAAGGATATTTTGCTCCTCTAGAGCCAAATACTGAAATATTCTTGAATCTATTCAGCGACAGGCTTGATTATAGTCAGAAGTTCCTAATTTAATCTTGATGAATACAAATTTAAAATTAAATGTAGAGTTTTTTATTGAAACAAATTATTTGATTCCTTTGTATTTAGCTCAAGTAGCATTAGCTATCGATACAGAGATCACATAGGGGTAGACCTGAAACCTTTGCCAAGTTTAGAGGCAGATGAAATGAAGTTCTTTGCAGCCTGTGCATTTGACTGTGTATTTGACTTTCACTGGCTAGAGCTAAACAAGTTCAGTTTTCACATGATCCACACTAAATGTATTCTGGAGGATGTAACTAAGAAAGTCTTTCTTTTATTGCACCTGTAAAGTCCTAAAGGTTTGAAGTAGCAGGTTACAGTCAGGAAGTCGAACCAGAAGATCTTTACCATTTTAACACTGGCTCTATTAACAAATGACCCACATGACAGACTGCAAGTGAATGCAGTGGTAGGAAAATCAGGAAGGGCAACAATTTTTCTGGAAGGGAGAAAATACAGATCACTGACTCCTGCTCTAGATAGAGGCAACAGCACAATTAGCTGCTCTTCTGTCAGCAGCACCTAAATATCATCAAGAATCTTAACTTGTTCCTATGTTTTATTTCTAAAAGCAATTTAATAGGCTTCAAACCCAACAGACTTAATTACTGAAAAAGTGTCATGTTTTTGTTTGGGGTTTGTTGTTTTGGGGGGTTTTTGTTTGTTTGTTTTGGGTTGGGGGGTTTTGGGTTTTGTTTGTTTGATTGCTTAGGTTTTGTTGTGGTTTTTTGTTTATTTGTTTCTCTGTTCTGTGTGAGTTTTTTGTTTCTGAGGTGGGTTTTTTAGTCCATAAAAAAAGGAATAAAGAACAGAAAGGAGCAGCTTCAGGTGAAGTTGAAGCTTTCACAGTTACTCACATATCTTTAATGCAGGGTGGAACAAGGCTCTCAGTACCAACTCTCCAAGTACACTCCCTGCTGTGGCATTCTCACTGTCTCAAAATAACTCAGTGTGCAGTGCAGAGATACTAGTCTTTAATTAGAGACCAGAACAGTTTCAACATATGGGTCCAGATTCTATTCAAAGCAACTGTACTATACAAGTGCACAATCCACCTTTTGTTGAGTTCAGCAGAAACATAACCCCTCCTGCCTTCAGTCTGGGTATAATACAACCTCCCTGAAACCAGTGTAAGTCACAATGGGGTGAATAATCAAGGCCTGGACTATTAACTAAAGTAACTGTTTCCTGAAGTTTGTAAAACCCCTTTCCTTCACCCTTTTTCTAACCAGGTTGCCAATATCTGGAGGCAGGCCCAGTGATTCCCATTCTGTTCCTACAGGGTTTTCTAAACAACAGTGCAAGGGTTTAAAAAGAAAAAAATCTGAAACAATACTGAGGTTTGCGTGTGTGTGTGATTGCTATAAATAAAGTTAATTTACAATAAAATAAAAAAAGAACCTGCATAACATTAGAATGAAGTAGTGTGGTTGAGCTTGAAATATTGTTGGACTTTGTAGTGAGGCTAAGGGTGGACCTGTTGAGAAGAGAAAGCTCTCTCTTCTGCAAGATGTGTGTAAGGTCCAGCTACTGGTTTTGGACACACATCTCCCAGCTACCTCCTCCCATCTCACCTCAAATTCAAGTCTTTAAGGAAAAAAAAAACTAAATTGCTTTTGCTTTGGTTTTCTCTCTGAAAGCCAACTGGCAGGGAGGTTGTTTTATTTTAGGTTGGCAGTGCCATGAATTTCAATTGCTCCAACCACCTTGACCAGGGCATGGTGAACTGACACAGTCCGGTGTTCCAAAAAGGCTGGAGGGCAAATGGCACACAGTGACCATCTGCCCAGCAGTTATGATTAAGGCACTTGGAAATGTAGCACATACCAAGGTTCTATTTGAAAAAGAAAGAGACAGCAAACTCACTAAAAAAGATTTGTGTGTTTATTTTCATTTTGACAAATAAAGTCGCTTTCAGCTTTGAATATTCCTAACAGTCTTCACAGAGCAATTGTGAGGACATTAAAGCACCTTTAAACTGGGATAATAGCAGTAAATGAAGGTCTTGTCTTTGTTAGCACTGGTTGGAAAAGAGACGGTTCCCTGAGAACAGTAAGTATCCATCCAGATTAACAAGGTATTTTAGGGTGTCATTATTACACGGCAAGAAATAAAGTGTGCTGAAAACTACATGAAGAGAAAAAGCTTTTCTCCTGAACAGCAAATATAGTCTCCAAATCTATGAGAAAAGCTACAACTAGTGGTCTAAATATTTTGTAGAAAATAGGATTTATTGGCTACTTCATTATTCATATTCCTACTAATTAATATGGGCTTTGCTTTATGGACATCCTACCAAAATTTGGTAAGCCATATACTGGCACAGTGTATGACCTGTTTTGTGAAAAACCTCCTTAAACAGATCAGTGTATATAAAAGAAGGTTTCTATGATAAAATGCAGCCTTCACAAAGTGTCCTAAATGCAGTCTCACCTTTGGACAATAAAGCATGTCCCTTTAATTTCTTTTTATTTCCTATAGCTTCTGTATTCCTTGAAGATACATTTTAGAGTGTGTTTACACTAATAAAGAAAGAAAGAAAGAAAAGAAAGAAAAGAAAGAAAGAAAGAAAGAAAGAAAGAAAGAAAGAAAGAAAGAAAGAAAGAAAGAAAGGAAGAAAGAAAGAAAGGAAGAAAGAAAGAAAGAATGCCCAAACAATCATCTACATGGCAGAAATTCAATTCAATTCAACTCAACCCTAATAAAAATTTATCTAAGCAACAAATTATTTTATGATGCTCATTGTGCTTTCACAAGACAAAATCCTTCACCTGGAGAACAGTTTTTTCCCCCTACTGAAAACCTAAGATTAGAAAACACCTACTGCATGAGAGAATTAAGTGAGCAGAGCATCTTACTGTAAAAGCAAGACAAAAACACAAACATCAATAGCAATTTTGCAAACGGAATTTTGTTAATAACTGAAGAGATGATGACTTCAACATTAACTTGAAATGATTAACTGTATCTGTACTAATCTTTTCCTATGATAAGAGCTTCCATGCAATTAAAACAACTCTGTGCTTCTGGAAAACCTTGTAAGGTAAAAAACGCAGAAGATTTTCCTCACTTGTGATGATTACAGAGTGAATACACTCAAAGCATCTGAAATTAGAGCCTGCATTTTTCAGCTGTGTTTGTATCTGTTCAGATACTCATCTGTTCCCTTGTGGTGAAAACACAAAATGTACAGTAATATGTAATGTTGTCCTCTAGCCACAACAGTCATGGCTCATGCCCAAGTAAAGCATTTCTTTTTGTAAAAGAGACAGCATTCATTTTCTGTACCCCACTTTGTTATTAGAGTTGAATGGTCATCAAGTTTAAGCATTAATTTATCAAGCCTGCTTATCTAAAATGCACTGCAGGCAGCACAGTGCAGCTGCCCACAGTGTGATCCATCAGTACTGCATTACTCAGCCCAGGACATTTCCATCATTTCTGTACATGGGATATGAAGACTCCATTTGTCACTTGGAGTACTTGTGACTCCAGCATTTTGACTAGGAAGACGACTTGAGAAGATCAGAATGAGAAGGCAACTGAGAAGTTCACCCTGGTACTGAAAGGTGACTAGCTATGGGATATCCTGAGGAGAGTTTCTGTATTAAAAAAAGAAACAAAAAAAAAAACCAAACAACAACAACAACAACAACAAAAACACCAAAAACACACACAAACAAACAAACAAACAAAAAACCACCAGTCCTTAACCTCAAGTGAGCTAAGTTTGGGTTAATTTGACAAGCTAAAAGCAATTCTGGATACTCCTAATACGTGTGCTCGGAAAGAAAAAACTCCTCTTACTAATTCTTTATAGGGCATATGGAAACATTAAACACAGCTCAGAAGGTGACATGGATATAAGAGTGCCCATGGTACTGGGAGAGCCACTGCAATATGCAGAGGGTGCTGCATAGTGCCTTAGAATCATAGAATGGTTAAGGTCAGAAAGCACCTCAAAGATCATCTCGTTCCAACCCCTCTGCCATGGCCAGGGACACCTTCCACTAGACCAGGTTGTTCAAATCCCCATCCAACCTGGCCTTAAACACTTCCAGGGATAGGGCATCCACAGCTACCCTATTCCACTAACCTGTTCCACTCTCAGTAAAGAATTTCTTTCTTACATCGTTATTAGATAAAACACCAAGGGACAAGAAACTACCTTAAAGATAAGTGAGCACTTCAAGCAACAAGTAGCTTTTTGGATGTCCTGTGGTCCTGTGGTCAACAGCACTTTACCCACTTAGTTTGATGAGCGCTTTGCAGTGCAGTTATGAGGCAGTTACGCTTTGCACCACTACTACCTATTAGTTTACCTGACAGTTATCCAGCGGGGTACACGGCAAGAAGTGAATAAAACACAGCACAGACTAGTAGCCCCCATGTTTTTACTATTATCACAAGTTTAGGAATTTGCTTTTGAAGCTCATGTTTCCAGCTGCTGGAAGTTTTCTGTGTTAAAGTTCAAATTTTAATGAACATGAGCAATGAAGCGATTTAACTGGAAGGGCTGTATTTGATCTGATAATGTGAGATATTCTTTTCACAGTGCAGAATGCTACTAGATCTTTAACCTAATGTGAGAATTTTTTTCCATTATAGTGAAATAATGGAAATCTTAGGAGCATACAATCTGCTTTCAAAGAACCCTTCAAATTCCTTATAAGTTTTTCTCAACTGAACCATTTCTAGTTCACCCATCATTGGTGTGTTCCTGCTGTGAGTGTTTACCATTCTTATAACTGAACTGCCATGCATGCCTGCATACATCCCTATATATGTGCATACACATGCCTGCCTCCTCAGATTTTATTAATGCAGCTGTGTACGAGCTCATAAAGAGCTGTGTCATGCACAGCATTCAGGAGCACTGTCAAATGTATGGGCTAATGGAGAGTGCAGCATATGGTATGTTAATTGTCTCACATTGGAGCAAGTGAGATGAGCAAGTGATGAGGAAACAGAGTCAAGCTGACAGTAATGTATCAGTTCTGGTATCTCAAAATATATGGCTTCTTAGCTGGGAAACACGGATAACCTGGAAATGGAAAACATGCCGAAGCTGTCCTTATCTGGAGGCAGTGTGTACATGCAGCATTTCAGTGTAATCACACTTGGGTCTTATCTCTTCTTTAACTTTTAATTGACTAAGATACTTCTGGTCACTTTCTAAAATTGCAAAAGTAGATATGCATAGATTAAAAATAACAGTAATAGATAGGAAAATACCTGGGAGATGGGGTTTAGTTTGCCTCACTAACCAACAGATTAATCCATGTTTTTCTTCAAACTGGGTATTCTCCTCTTTACCTCCACTATTATTCTTCTCATGAAGCCCAGAGAGGAAGAGATCAGTACTAATGACACTATAACCTCTACAATCTCCCCAGTTATCTTTTAGTTCTCATTGGATTCACATATATATAGCCTTATATAGCTAAATCCTCTGTGACAGTCACAGAGAGGCTCTTCAGCCTCCAAAGGAAAAGGTAAATATTACAACATTCAGTTCAAAAGCTCTATACTTCTAATTCAGACATAGTGAGAGTGAGGGTGAATCAACAAAAAAAAAATTTGGAAGCAGTTGTTCAGCATGGTGGGAGACTTTGCCTGTCTATGCCACATGCTGTAACTAAAGAGTTTAAGCAGCTCTCACTCCCAGGACTAAAACACTATGACCAATTATTAAAACAAGTGTTTTGCATTGGCATTTCAAATAATGGATGTTCTTTTCGTAATTGCTTTGCCTAGTCAGTGGAATGCTGTCATCACATTTGGCCGCTGGTGCATAAATTTACAAACATCATGCAAATGCACTATTTGTAATAAAACTGACTAATGAACTTTAAAGGCCAATTATTTGTACATGTCTGCTGGCTCAGAGTAATCATGCATCATTCAAATTTACACTTACATACTTGCTGTAGTGCAATTTTAATCACTTGTTAATCTAAAGTTCATGATCAGCATCACGAGCAAAGCTAGATGGAAAAGGGATTTCTCAGACTGTGAAGGTCTGATACTTCCAAGATTGGGGTAGAAATAGAACTTGGAAGCTCTTTCCGGAAAAAAACCCATACCACAATTGAAATTAGAGGTATTCCTCAAAATTCAAGTGCAATATCATCTCCTGCAGGACTCCAGTTCATATCTGTGCCCCAGTCCCCTGGGCAGGGTGGGACATTGCTGAAGGGGTTCCTCCTGCAGTGGGTCTGTGCAAGGTCTGTGCATCCGTGTAAGGATGCAGACTGTTTAGTTGATTTTGCAAATGGATTGCCAACAGACTGTTGTGACAGGATTTCTGACAAACTCACTGGGCCCTTGGTTTCTACAAACAGGTTTTCCAAGTATCTTAATCTGGCATCTTTTTATTTAAACATTTGTTTTCCTGATGCCGCTCCTACAAAGAGGTTTCAGATAGGTAGAGTGACACCCTGTTGGCCCACTTCCACGTCTGGCTCTTTGTTTTATGAATTAACTTTTCTTGCTTGTCTTCGTCTTTCCTCAACCAAATCAGCACTATCCTAGTTGTTGTGATAACAAAGGGTTATGATAAGATAATTAATTACATAAAGCAATTATCAGTAGAAGCCAGAGGTTTTCTGCTGACCTGATGAAGATGGTTCAGATTCAAAGCAAGTTCCCTGTTCTCCCTGGTCTAAGACTGGGGGAAATATGCTGGTCAGACTGGAATTACTGTCAGTGATTTACCACCAGCATAGGAGCAGAGTGAACCCCTTGGGGGCTGCTTCTGACTCTGTCACTGACCTTGGATTAGTCCCCTGACTTCTCTACACTTCATCTTACCTACTGCAAGACTTAACTGTCTAGAATACAGATTTAGAAGTTTAATTAAGCTTTGCAAAAATATTTAAATCCCTCA
Organism: Oxyruncus cristatus; assembly: GCA_013399855.1. Classification (NCBI taxonomy): domain Eukaryota; kingdom Metazoa; phylum Chordata; class Aves; order Passeriformes; family Cotingidae; genus Oxyruncus; species Oxyruncus cristatus. The sequence continues at coordinate 308,003 of VXAY01005267.1, read as the reverse complement.
ATATGAGGCTATTCTTTGTTTGCTTTCTTTTCTAATATCCCATGCACTGAAAATAACAAACAAAGGATGTAAACACCTAGAAGAAAGCTGCTGTGCTGCTCACTTCACTCAGCATTCACCATCTCTCTGACAAAAATGAGAGTGTAGACCCGCTCCTGCTGAGGATGCTGTTTCTTCAGCGAGTGAGGTGGCAGTGAGAGCTTGTCACCTAGTTGATGCTGCATGTAGTGACACTGAAGCCCCCAGGAAATTCTTCAGGAGAACAGTTTGTTAATGTCACCACTAAAAACTCTCATTAGAAAAATCATTGCTAAGAGTAAATGCCTTCTGTCTTTATACCCCTCTTTCTGTCTCCTCAGAGCCTGGTATTTCCACTGGGAGCCAGGAAAGTGCAAGAATCTGTCATATTGTCATAACAGAAAGAATTAAAAGAACTTGCTAGCTCTTCCAAGCATTGAGCCTTCCTCCATTATTTTTTTTTTCTCTTTTTACCCGGTAAAGAAAATGATAAAATTTCACCTCAGGAAAGAGAGGAAGTTAGAAATGGGAGGGTGGAAAGATATGAGGATAAATGTCAAAGATTAGTTAAGAATCAATGTTAGGAGAATAAGCTAGAAAAGAATTCAGGTAAAAAAGCAATTGAGTCTTTTCAGAGAGCCCCAGGCAAGTGGAAAAACCCTGTCTCAGTCATACACATAAGACTGAGGGACATTTAATTAAATCAGTTTTTATGTGGTTCACTGGGAATCACACTGTGCCAGTACTAGCACAGCCACTTGCTTTGGTGAAACAAGGACAGAGGTGAGGGTGGAGGACACTGCGCTTGTATAAATCTCTTCAGGGTACCAAGGCCAGGCTGGGTCCTCTAAACCCAGTGCCTCCTTCTGAGATCTTCCCCGTTCCAGCCCACTGAGCGATTTCTCTCTGTTCTCAAGACTCATTCCTTTCCAATTTTATTCGGTATCAATGCAAACCACTCAAGGAGTCTGAGTGACACTTCAAATTAGAATACTAGCAGTGTCTTGACAACCGACAGCCCTGTATTTCCTTGTATCTAATCACAGCAGAACTGTCTTACAATATGCTGCTCAGAGCTTCACCATCCTGAGAAAATGCTGATGGAGTAGGCCTCAGGCAAGTGAGAGGTTTGAGCAAGTAAGAACTGGAAACTTTTGAGAACTTTATTCAGCTGTGACCTTATTTTTTATTGATCCCTCCAAGTCAGAGTTTTCAGTTCTTTCTGGGTATAAATTCAGGTTTTCAAGGGTAACAGAGTTCCTGCTATGCTAGAATGGTCTCTGCAGATTACTAGCTTTTCTAAATTTCCCTGGAAAGGTTAAACATCGCTGCTTGAATCCTTTCAAGGTCTTCATCCAATCACTACACAGCAGTTGAATCAACAAAGTCCAAAATAAGACATAATGCTATCTTTCCCACAGGCTAGGTGATTTCCTTCCTCACCAGACCTTCCTGTTTCTAGTAGCTACTTCCTACTTTTTCTAGGCACAGTTTTATTAGGTAAGAGAAATATCACCTCACATCTAACAGCTCCCTTCCCTCACATCTTTTCCCCATGAGCTTTCTCCAGATGAGCAGTAGATTCTTACAACCATCTAACCTTGTGGCTGTGTGTTAATCTACTCAGACATGGTCTACACCTACATTTGAAGAGACTTCAGAGAAGGTTGGCTTGTTGATGCTGAAAAAAAAAGTAGCATATGCCTCCATTGTAGGTCCAACATATAAGGTCCTTCAAGGCTAACAGATGATGTCTTGCTCTGACCTGCTGGAATTGGTCTCTGTGTTGGTGCTGGTGTGTCCTCTTGTTGGACTTGCCAGAATGTTTGTCCTCAAGAAAGTGTCCAAAAGGACATCCAGTCACTACAGATTCATTTTAAGACTAAAAAAACCCCTCAAAACATGTGAAATTCAGCAAAAGAAAATATTAGTCAAAAGTAAGTGTCCTCTCTGGCTACCTGGAAAAGAGCTCCTTCTCTCCAGTCTTTGCTCTATTCATCAATTTCTGGTAGTTTCCAAAGTTGCAATAAATTACCCAGTCCCTTCCTGGTCCATAGGAATGGGTTTTCTCTGTCACCTCCACAGTGAAGATGCTGTTCCTTGGTCTTCTCTGACATTTCCACTTCTGCTGCAGGCAGGTACAAGGATAGGGACATTCCTCATCACTGCAGGTTTCTCCCTGCTGAGCGGGTTCAGGTGCAGTTGGTTACCCAGTGCCTGTTGCACCACAACAAGCATCACCTTGCCCAGAACAAGCATGCAGGCCACAGCAGGAGGGCAGATTTCCTGCCTGCTACCCAGCCACAGCCCTATAGCTGAAAAAACATATAGTTATGAATGCAAGAAGGCAAATACAAACAATGCCATCCATCTGCAAACCACAATTACAATTTAATTTACTAAGGAAATAAGCGGAGGAAAAAGCAGTTCCTAATGATTTGGACGCGAGTAGTCCTCGTGCAGTGGTGGAGGCTGGTGGCTGCACAGCTTTGCTCTGCTCCACAGCAGCTCCCTGGGGAGCATGACGCACTGTGTGGCTCCCAGATCCAGAGCTCCTTTACAAAACAACACTGTTATTTCCCCTCTTTTTACTGCCTTATCCAAAAACATGACTTAGAGTATCTCCTTTTTGGAAGGCAGAAGCCGTACTAATTGGAAGTGAACAATACTAACAATCTTCCCAGCTCTGACAGTGGGTTAGTGTCTCCCTTTTCTCACCTCCAGGGAATGCAGATTCTGGGGCCGTAAACCCCATAATCCCAGTCCTAAAGAGTTAGCCTAAGGAAACCAAACCTCCAGAGGAACTAACCAGAGAACAAACACATATGTCTTCTGTATAATCAGTGTATAAGATACACTAATAAAGAACACCTTTTTATTACTATTATTATTGAGCTCAGCTTTATACAAACGGAATAATTTTTTTTTTAAATATTGTAGCAATTCTAATGTTGCACTGGTTGTACACTGTTTATGATCTAAGCTCTCTCTGTTACATACTTGGAGCCAGATTCTCATTCTTTACATAAACGTCCAGCCTTCCACCAGGGATCCATTATGGTTTGGAGTAATCCTTCTCCCAACACACAACTATACCACAGTCTCCCAGTGGCAATAACAAGCCAAGGCAGCACACAGACTACTTCCACAAACCACTCTTAGTGCGACTATAAACAACAGTAGCACTAACATCTTCTCCCTTACTGTTTGAAAACACATCCCTTTCCTCAGTGCTATGAACAGAACTCAACATAAATTTAAGAAGAGCCAGCAGAATGCCAGCAGCTGCTGTTTTTATTAGACATGAGAATGATGCTTCTGATGTTGTATTTTCTTTTACCTCAGGAAACAGTTTTTAAGTAATTTTTGGCATTCAGAAACAATGTAAGACATGAAAGAACATAATAAGTGGCTTATATTTGCTTCTTATTAAACTAGACATTTTTCTGTTGTCCTGTGAGGAAAGCTAGTTTGCTGTTCTGCTCAGTGGTTTCCTTTTAAAAGGTTGACTCATTTCTGAATAAAAGTATTTCAAAAGACCACACCTCTGTTATTGTTTTCTGGAAGGTACTGTAGCGCATGAAGGTGCAAACAGCTTGTCTGTTTTGTGGGTATTAACACCTTGGTCTTACACTTGGACATTAATTCATGGGAGCACCTAAAAATATGTGTAAAATATTTTGTTTTACCTATCTTTTTAAAAAAGTAACACACAGAGCCAAAGTAACCGACATTCCAATAGAAACCTTTATAGGACAGTCATTTTCCCCTGAAATAGTAGGTTTCCAGATCTTTCTTGCACAAGCGTTTGTTTGATCAAAAGAGTTTATGTCAATATTGCGATGAAAAACAAAGCACTTGGGTGCTATACAAGCTACAGATGGGTTCAAGAAGTGCTTCTTCCAGCCTTGCATAGAACTCGAAACATGTCGAGAAAGTACTCGCTGGACTGAGCCACAGTGCTCTGCCCAGATATACTGCTCTAGACTTTAATGACTTCTGGGGGGAAGTAAAGAGTAAGGAAACAGCCCTTGCAGCTTTTCTAAACCACAAAATCTCAAAAACTGCTTCTGTTTATTTAGTAAGACTGGTAGAAGGATGCTTTTTGCATGCAGCCGTAGGATGCTCTGTCAGCATATTGGTGATATCTACATACAGAGGAGCTGAGTAGAAAAACAACTCCCTGCTTGTCCCAAACTTGTAATATTATTATTCATTCATTCATTCATTCATTCATTTGCCAGTTCTGCACATTTTTCCTCAAAGGAGTAGTTTCCACGTTAGCAAATATTTCAATGAGTAAAGTATTTTCTGAGACACAGGAGCCCAGCTTCAAATTTCCCTTTGGACTCAGTGATCTTGTTCTTTTGCCCTTTACACTGGTTAACCATATTCAGGAGCCTCACTTCCTAAAATTTCATCCAGAAATACTATCCCAAACCTGGCACGTGACTCCTGGTGACTTGCATCACTATTGCTACATTCTTGAGGAGAGTTTCAATGTCAGTGAACTATTTATTAAGAAAATTGTTTTAAAAAAGTTGCTGGCAAATGTACAGGTCTGGCCATCCACAGCTGTGAATGCATACCCTTGTTCAAGATCCTCCAAGCTTAGGAAAATCTCTTTTTCCACACAGGGACATGCCAGTTCATCACAGTCCCTCTCTCACTTGGCAAGCTTATTTTACATCTTCTCAGTTGACCAGGCTGGTCCTGGGCTCTGCAGTTTCCTTACCTAAGCATGTGCTTCTTACCCCCCATTTCAACGTCTCTTGTCACTTTTGCTTTAACTCCATAACTGCGTCAGTTTTGAGGCTTTGACAAGCCCTCTAGTCTTTGTAAAGCTTGGAGTTCCATGTTATGTTTTTGGATAGACTACTGGTACTAATTATAATAGAGATGAGCTCCAAATCTTGGAGTTGGATTTTTTGGACATCTTGGATTTATTCTTATATATATATGATTTTTAAAGAAGACATAAGAAAATGGAGGCACTATAAAATTTTATTCAACATTGCGTTAAAATCTATGAATAAAGAAAGTCTGTGCAGCAGGCAGGAAATTCCACCTCACAGATCATGTTTCCCTTGCTCAGAATTGCTGTGCAGAGCCAGTGAGGGAGTTCCAGCTACATCTGCCCATGTTTCAGGTAAGCAAGGAGAATGCAAGCACATAGGCACTCTGAGAGAGCAGAATGGAGATGGTGGCCCCAGAAATCCTGCGCTGGCTGCAGCTGTGCAGTCCAGAGCTGCTCCACCAGCAGGGCAGGGTGAAGTTCACTGCCCTCCGGGGTGGGATCTGGCCACTGACCCCATCACACACATGCTCTCTCTACCTACAACAGTTTCTGGCCAAAAGCAGTTACACAAAGTGTCAGCTGGACTTTTTTCAGTCTTAAGAAAAAAAGGAAGAAAGAGGCCAGCCTATTGATTTTCACATGGTCCTGACCATTTAGGAGAAGGAGTGGTAGGAAGTTTATTTCTCTCTCCTCTCTTTAAAGTTCAGTCTTTAAATTACTGTTCTAGTAAGTTTGTTTTGGTTGTCTCCTCAAGGTGAGACACCACAGTAAATTTCCACTCTAAAAGGCTTATAGTACATGAAGTACAGTGGTGTACTGTGCAGACCTCTGCAGAGCATAGCCAACTCACAGCAATAAACTCTTTTGCCTTGGCAAATTCTGCATCTTTGTAGGGGAAATATTGTCAGGATCACAGTATTTAAAAAATGAGAAAAAGGAGAGTGAGAAAGAGTGTTGAATGCTAGTAAAATATTTGAAATATGAATTTATAAAAAGTCAGCTAATTTAAATATTCATTTTCTGTATGAGAGCAAACATCACAGCCTTTAAAATCAATACTGAGTGAAATGAGACACTAGTCATGGTGCTCTGGCGTGGCACTTTGCTTATGTCCCCATTCCAATCACAAAACTGAACTGTCTCAGTTTTAGCTTTTGTGTTTAATCATGACCTAGTTGAAGCAGCATGGGCTTCCCTGTTAACTGGTGTTGCATCCTTCTCTGTCAGGTTTTGCAGGAGTGACTGCTATAGATAGCAAAGCTCCACAGATTGCAGCTGGTCTCATGTCCTTGGTATATTCCACTCAAACTTGTAAAACAGGTCCCAAGCAAGCACAGGCATACCAGCAGCAGATGATGATTCCTACCAGTATAACTTCATCAGAAAGTTATGAGGGGTCTAAGGCTAAAAGAGAAGGGGGAAAATCAGCAGATTTTAAATAGACTCAGTGGAAAGATGAAAGAGGTTTGTGGTATAAACTGCTTGCACAGCTTCAGAGAAAGGAAGACAAGAAGAAAGAACAAGTAAAGACGAAAGAAAAAAGAAAAAGGGAAAGGGAAGGGAGGGAGGGGAGGGGAGGGGAAGGGAGGGGAAGGGAGAAGAAATAAACCATATATGTTTTAAATGGTCAGATATCTGAAAGGTATACAATGGATAAAGTATTTCTGACACTGTCCATTTTAATGTGTTCCTATGTTTTGTTTTGTTTTGTTTTGTTTTTTTTTTTTAATTATTTTATTTTTATTTTCTAAAGTTCAATTTTAGCTTTCTCTTCTTATTCAAGCTCAGATACTGCACAAACAATCTTAGGCAACTACTCTAGAAGTCTAACAAAAATATAACAACAATTCAAACAAACAATGGCTAATAAAAATTAAGTCAGATTCAACTGCCCAAATTCAGTTTGATTATGCCAGTATAATATTTTGCATTTAAGCTAACATAGCTAAGTAATATTTAGCTCAGTACTTTTGCAAGTCCTTTGGGATACATTCTTAAAATGGAAAATTAATGAAAATAAAAAGGATTATTAAAAAAAATTAAAAAATATTTTGGGGTGGGCTCAGGTAGAGGTTTAATTTACTACAAAAAAAAACCAAAAAGACCCTTAACCTGCTGTCCTACAGGCCAGAATATCCACCTGTACAAGTTAGTTATGGCATCAACATGCAAATACAGGAATCAGCTCAGGCAGGTCAGAGGCTGGAGGGACAGAATCCTGAAGCACTGTGTATAGATTATTACCATTTGCTGTCTGAAAGCTGAGTGACACACTTCAAGCTTCATGGACAAACAAAATATTGTTTTGCCTCCAGTTTACCATTGTCTGAAAAAAAACCCAGTTTGTTTTGAACAATCATATTGACAAACATCCAGATCTGTTTGCAGATGACTAGGACCTCTCCTATGTGGAGTAGTTCCTTCCACTAATAATTTCTCTGAGAGGAAAAAGAGATCTCATACACAATGTACAGATGAGATTGTGTTTCCCCATCTCTCTAGCACTCGTAATCAAGCTTCCAGTCCTTCCTGTTCTGAAGAGAGTAATTTGATGCAGCTGTGCTGTTGGAACACAGTGATGTAAATCTGAGCTTGCCTGGCCACTTTGGCCCTTAGCTGTAACTGAACTGCACTTTGCTTCTCCAGACCAATGCTGGCTTTTATGTGAGCACTTCTGATGAAGGCCCAATTACTAGGCTTTTCAGAGGTTACTAAGATATTCAGAAGAAAAAACTACCCAAATTTGGTCCCTACTGCCTGTTCTCCCCCCTTACTCACTTGGTAGGAGCCTACTCCTCTGAAACCAAGATTATTAGGGAAAATTTGGTGTGATGCCAAAACCAAAATAATTGTTACAAATATTTACTATGTGAAAGGTATGTAGGAGACTGTAAGTGACATATAGCATTAATCTTGATTCTTGTTGCAAATCCATTGAAGGAAACAAAAAATATTACAGGTGTGTATGGGAACGGAACTGTATTTACATGTCAGTCAGGACCTGTTAGGCACCTCACTGGATGTCAGTGGCCTTAGCCAGAGCTGACAAGAGGTGAGGGAACTAACACACTCCTTTAGAGTTGAGCACTAGGCAGGGGGGTTCCAGAGAACCCCTTCACTCCTCCTTCCCTGTGTCAATAACTCATATCATAAAGAACTGAAGAAGGTAATGGCTAAACGACAGAGAAATGGGATAACTTTAAATGGGACTGATAGGAGAAGCCCAAGAACAGTTTTTTTCTGGCTCCTGAAACCTAACTTTCCTGCCTGCAGCACAGCTTCTGACTTGATTTGCATCCAAAGGAGAATCCCTCTCAGAAGGTGGGCATAGTTTAAAATTCAAGCTGGATATTCCCAGGTTTTTTAAGTCTATAGGTATGATTTCAATGCTTGAAGTTTCCCTAAAGTTTTTAGGCCAACATTCAGATTGCTAAAATTAAAACCTATATTTACCAGATCTACATTTTTTAAGAACTCTCTCTTGTACCTCCAGCTAAAGCATAAACTTCACAAAAACTCTGCTCAGGAATTCAATAAACTTTAAATTGTTTGTCTGTTCCCAGTGCCGAAATCCTTCACTTCCTCCAGTCGTGTCTCTGACACTCAGTGGTGTTGGTATGGGTTAGGTCCTCAGGAGCTTGCAGAGCTCAGGCAGTGGACCCAGGGCACTGCCCCATTGAGTTTCAGCATCTGATCTTCTTGGTACTTGAGGCTGAGCTAAGAAAGCCACTCCTCACTCAGATTTTCAAGGGACAGGCTCCATCCAGAGGTCTGGACAAAGTATTTTAAGAAGACGGTTCCCTGTCAGTGCCCAGCAAACTGATTCCCAGATGACATGGGCTACAATCACTTTTCTTGTGAATGAGCAGGGCCAGAGTTGAAATGGCTGCAAGACCTTTCATCTGGAACAGTAGAGGGAATTCGCTTTCCTTTTTCTTGCTTTAATTTTCTGTGGTTTCAATTTATTTATTTTTATGTGAGAGATATTGTGCAATGTTGAGCAATACCTTCCTGGCTATGTCACTGTTCTTGCCAGTTGACATTATTAGGGCTGCTGTTAATTTCTTCCCTCTGTCTTGCATTCCTGCCTCTTTGTGAGGTGAGGTGGGGGTGGAGGCTTCCCCCAAGGAACAGAGGCTGGTGCCACGCAGAGAGGTGGGAGCCACCCCAGCACTGCCCTGGAGTATTTCAAGGGGGACTGTTCACATCAAGCAGCTGCTCCATCAGCCAGCTATTCGCCTCTTGAACATCTCCAGCAGAGCCAAAATAAACTTGTGGATCAATTCATCTCCCACTGAGTTTGATGGAATGTTTTTCATTGATTTCTAATGTGATTCGGATGATAAATGTTTCTGCACAGAAGGTCTGTCTCTGGCCTATGGGGAGGAGAAACTAACATGGTTTCTCCTTTTCACATATTGCTATTCCCCCAAATCTTGCAAATAAGTGAGTATGCAGCCTGAGCAGCAAAGGAGACCCACTGATCCACAGACTTTAACATTCACAATGTTGGCTCTCAGCCCTGAGTGTAGCTATTCAGTATTATAACATTCAAAATAATTATACCTTTGAAATACTTCATTTGAAGTTGCAATGACTTTCTTTCATGAACTGTTTCTAAGTATTGTACTTCAAGTGACAAATTAAATGTCATTTGAAGCAATTATACCAAATATTCAAAAAATTATACATAGGTATGTCAATTAATATAATTAAGTCAAAAGTTACATTTCATAGCTGATTCAGTTCTTCCATTACAGTCTTGAAATTGCTCATGAGTTGAAAGCAACATTTGAACAAATCTGTAGCAAACCTGAACACTGCATATTTTTATGCATTTATTAGACAAGTCAGAGAAAGCATGAGTGATCCTACATGAATAAGAAGGAATAATATGGGGTTTTTTTGAAAAGCTGTTTTTTTCTTCCATTTAACTTCAATAATTTTGTTTGTCAAATCTCTATAAAGGAACTTTATAGTTCCTGAGCCTCCATTGTTTGTTCATGGAAAAAACAAACAAACATATTCTATAGGGATTTATATGTTAGTTTTAGTTTCACAATGGATATAGTGTAAAGATTCGAGTGAGGCAACAGCTAACTTGCTCCTTTCTAAAAAGCTGCTAAAACACTGATACCTTTTCTTGAACCGCTTGGTTAATGAGAATCTGGGGTCAGTAGTCTTCCTTAGATAGAAAAACAGGTCAGGAAGCCCGACATCTTTCATGTACTCTGAATATGGGCAGACCAAGGGAGTACACTTTCTTTGATAATTGCTCTGAGAGTCTTCAGTGTGCTTCTCTATCTTGTATTTACACTTGCCAGACTTGTTTTTTTTGCCTGTGACAGAAACTGCTTGGTCCACCTGGTTAAGCATTTACCCAGCCTTGCTATGTTGTGGTGTTTTGGTTGACATCACCCGTAAGAGTTACATGATCTTTATTGAACGCAAGAGGGCTGATCAGTCCAGTCTTTAGCAGATAACCGTCTCCAAACCATTTTTGCACAGCTGTGTTCATAGGTTACCCATAAAGAGCAGCCAATGGGGTTCAAAGGGCTACATGTGCCTGAGAAGTAGTGCAGAGGTGCACAAGGAAAGCCATGATACTGCATAGAGAGTGTGAGTTGCCAGCAGAGAAACACAAGGTGTTAGCTCCCCTCAAGCACCTGGGAAACAATAGTGAGATCACTGGGTACAGCACAGGTCCCCAAAAACAACACTAAAGGACTTGACTTGCACAAGTAATTTTCTCCCTGTATTTTTTTTTTCAATAGCATTGTCAATTAATAAGATTAAACCGACAACACTGACACAGAGTATAATCCTGTGACCTTTTCAACCTCTCATGATTTCTAAGTTTTCTTAACTGATAATAATGCACCCACGATCCAAAACGCCTATCTATCTCTAAGAAAAAGTGCTGCACGTTAACCAAATTAAGGGGAGAGAACATGAGCCATAGATCGAATCTAGAGTTCTTGAAAGGTGCTGAAATTACAGCACAAGAGACAGGTGGTACTCATTAATTCACAGATCAAGTTCCACATGTTTTGTCTTCTCTCCTTGCTGGTTAGTTTCCATAATCAAAAACAAAAATCATCTAAAAGGAATGTATATTTTGCTCCTCCTTTCATATGAAAACATTACTCCCTCGTGCTCTTTTAAAGGCTAAGTTACAAGGTTTGACTTGTGGTTTGGAACCCGGTGTGGGATGCAGGTGCTGAGATACCATAATAATGATGGCTATGGTGTAAATACCCCTCTAGATAAATACTCACAATGGGGAACACAGAGACAAAATAAATGCTTCAGAAAACTAGCAGTGCAAGGAGCTGTGATAGACCAGGGACTAATAAATACATTGATGGCCAGAGTTTCACTTTGCCACAGTGGTGATGAGAGCAGTTTAAAAAATAAATGTAAGCCCATTGTTAAGTGTACATGTCAAAAAAGAAGTATCTAGATGCAAAATGAGAGATCTATGCCATTTTAAATGAAAATGAAGAAATGTGCACACATTTGGCTTTTGTGGAAAGCTGGTAGTTGATCTTGAACTGTAAAAAGGAGGGAGGTCAAAAGGCCCTTCTGCAAACAATGTGTCCAGTGAATAATGATAAAACTTAGTGACTCCAGTACAAGCTGACTAATCCTGGCCAGATTAGGGATTCACACTATAAAAAAGGGGAATATGACACCTATGTTTATTTTATTAAAATACTAAAAGTAACTAAGTATCAGAAAAAAGAAAATAGAACCACATTATAATTTGTGGAAAAAAATTTAGGAAAATAACTCTGAAAACACAAGGTATTGATATGTAAATTAGCACACTTTCATTAATAGGCAACTAGGATAAGGATTTTATAATTAGTCTCTTGAGACTAATGGAATGTTCAGCTATCTCATGGATACATATTTCTACTTGTGATTTGTCACTGCTACTTAAAAATAAAGAAAAAGAGAACAAAATTCCTAACCAGGTGCATCACAAAAATAGATTAAAACGTATTTATTCAATAAAAATAAGGAAGCAGTAACAGGAAAATATTTAAAGAGTATTTTGACATGTAGTTACACTAAACACCTTGCGCCAGGTCTTTAGAACGTTGCTTTGCTTCAGTCAGAGAGAAAATATTTTGAAGGGGCTTTGGGGATTTCTTGAATTTAGGGCCTGATAATCCCCAAGTGAAGACAAGTAATGAAATCAGCAGCAGAAAAAGCGTTGGCATTCATGATACTGCACTCATCACTTGACAGCCCAGGGAGACTTCAAATGCGTCTCTGTTTATAATGAAATGTCCTTTTAGTATCATGCCATCGTTTTAGTCCCAACTGAATGGCAAATGGTTTGCCTGGAATTTACAGATATAATTTCTATGGATTTTTTAATTGATAGTATACAGATTTGGTTGGTAGAAACTTGAGAAAATAGCTTGTCTCTGATAAACCACAGCCAGAAAGCTGGGGCATGAGTTTACCATTAGAGAAACTAAGAGTAGAACTTAGTAGACACAGTAAAAATAAACTTAAAAAAGGTAAACAGGCACATCAGCCTCCCCAACTATTTTTGCCCCCATAATTCAAGAGTACTAGAATATGTTTTAGCGTTCATAGTATTTTCCATCTGTTTTCCAGTCATTATCATAAGGCTTTCATTAGCCTGATGACCTAACAGTAAAGTAGTCAAGGGTTTCTGGGCAACATATTCATGTAATGGGAAGTTCTTCACAGAAGTGACACCAGAAAGGTCTGGCAAGCCAGTCCAAGGGCATCTGGGGCAAACAACCTAACTCTCTTCAGTCTTTCTCTTGTTAGGCAAAGCATTAACATTTAGATAGTTCTCACCTGATTTTTATTCACTAAGGTCCTAATACTACACCATACTCCCTCTACATTGCTCTGTCAGGGCAAAAGCAGCCTTGTGATTGGCAAAACTTGGCAGAACAGGATAAAAGCACTTTATTTGTCCCTCATATTTTTGCTTCCTAACCAGGTCAGAGTTGTATACATAAGAGTATCTAAATCAAATATTTGTGAATTAAATTATAATGGTGACTGAAATTAGATAGAATGTCTGACAATATTTATCCATTTACAAACAGATCCTTTTTCTCCTCATGTTTATTGAGGGATTTTATCAAGTCAGGACCTTGTTCCTTCTTGTTAAATACCCAGTGGACTATGTTTTGTTCCTCCACCTTCTGCCTGGCTTTAATGATACCTTCTAATTATAGGCTACTTTATAAACATTTAATTAAGCCTGGAGATAGTTATACATGACAGGGCATATTTCCTTATCCCTATCTGGGAGATAGGTATCTGAAGTGTAGATAGGACAAGCAACTTATCTGTGAAATGAGGGCACACAATTCTGATTGCCAAGCACATCTTTCATGACAAATTTGTTTGCAGTCATGCCCATATGAAACGAGTAAAATACTGAAAAGTAAATCTCAGGAAAATATTTCACAAATAATAGTTTCAGTTTTGTAAAACCTTTAACTGGATAAGTCGAGAGGCCCATGCAAAATATTATACCATTACCTTAATAGATTCCTTAATAAGAAGCTTGGCTAGCATATTTCTTGAATATGCTCTACAAGTCCATTAGCCATGAAAGTTTAGCCATCTCTGCCTCAGATATCTTATTGATAAAACACATCAAAAATATACCACACATACAGACACCAGTGCAAAGCCAAGTGTGCTTAGTTGGAGCTTTCTGGCTGCTACATGCTTGAAGTAAAACATCAACATGCTCCTAAAATTCTTCCTCCTGGTGCTGCAAGTGAGGTGCACACACGTTGATTCAGGGTATGTTTAGCAAATCTCTATCTAAATGGTAAATCTGTCAAAGTTCAAAAAGATTTTTCCAGTGTCTTCACTGCTCTTCTCCAGGTTTACTATGTGAATAAATGATATTCTACCCTAGGACCATAATTTTCTGACCAATACTTTTTTTGCAAGGAATTTCAATGACTGAGATACAGAGTAGGGTATAATGAAATTCTGATGGACCATTACCTATGGAAACAGTAAAGATTACTTGGACAAAGCACAAACACCAGTATTAGTCTTTCCTTGTACCTGTTTTAAATGTGAAGTGCCTTTTCATCCTTATAGTAAACAAAATGGATTTAATATGAGCAGATTTCACAATAGAAGAACCAAAAATTTATGTAAATGTGAAAGTCTTATCTTCTGTCAGCCTTAAACAATAATCTATTATCTGAGTTGCTCTGAAATTCTGATTTACCCCAGTTCTCTACATCCCAATGGATTTTTCAGATATTGATTTGAATATGACTGCACGCAATTAAAACAAATTATTTCCCAAGAGTCTATGAAGCTATTTACCATTTTGCCTCAATAGCTAGCTGCCACAATTTACCAGTCCAGAGCCTTGCAATTCTTTCATTTGTTAAATACATTGAAACAATTGTTTTTTGTTTCACTTGTCAGCTGTGACTCTAATATATATTTCTTTCTTCCTTGATATTGTGTATTTGTTCTGTTCTGTGTTAAATGGCAACCACCATTCTATATCACTTTTTTTTTTTCTTTGGCCTTTAAAGACTGTTTTCTCACACAAACTCAATAACCAGTTTCCAAACAGTCTTGCCTATTATAAATACAGTCAAGAAAACACTGAGAGTGATTTGAACAGGATATGGGCATAAAGGGAGTAAAATATGGGCATAAAAAAGGTAATAAAATAGGCATAAGTTTAACACAGAACAACAGTTCCTGGGTACTTGACCCAAACCAATTGTTGCTTAAAACCCTAAAATAGTTAGTCTTATGAAAGATGAGGTGGGACTCAAACCTTTCAAATGATCACATAGCCTGATCTTTAATGTTAGTTAACCTAAACACAATCTTTTTAAGATTTCCCTTACTAGTAGAGATGGATGCCTTTGAAAGTCTTGTTTTGTAAAAAGAGTAGTTGGAGTTGTTTGAAGATCCTGAAGTCAAAAAGCCTTGGCATCTCTGTGAGTCAGTTCGAAGCTCCTGTACAATAAGTATCAGTAAGCTCAGGATTTCCCAGCAGGAACCTCTGCCTGCTGAGGACTCAGACTGCAGGTTTCTCTAGGCAGTAAGCACATATCTTATGATGCTGTAACTTGCACTGTAAGTTCAAAGGTTCAGAAGGAGGGAGAGAGGTGAATCCACCTGGCACAGAGGGAAGATAGGATGTTCAGACAGCAATTCTAATCAAACTGAAGAAAGCTTTAAATTTGATTTGAAGAGGGTTGGGATAAAAGTCCATGAAGAATTAAAAGGTAGATTCCTACACACAGATATGGAGTGAGAAAGGGAGGAAGTAGGAGACTACAGTAGTCATAATTAAGAGAAAGAATAATTGGGAAAACTAATATGTTTATGCACAAATGTCCTGAGCATTAAAGCGAACACAAAGAACTACAAGCTTTAGACACCAAGACCTGGTGATACAGAACACTAGAACTGTTACAGGAAAGCATGGCTTGCTTAATAAATACAGATAAAAGAAATAGGATGAAACATCATGTCACCTAATTGAGATACCTACAGTCATTATGAAACTCAATAACATACAAGAAGCAGATTTGCTGAATTTTTTTTGGTAAAGATAAATTCTTAAAAGAGGAGAGTTACTGAGGTAAAAGTCCACCATAGATCACCTAATCAAAAATTTCTTCTTTTTTAAACATATTAAAGGTAGTAGCTGGAAGAAATGGGAAGCTGTGCTAACGCTAGTTGATAGGAAAGAAAGTATAGAAGGAGATAAACCATCCTTCAAACTCTTAGGAAAAAAAGAGATAAATTATCTTTCAAATTTGCAATATCTTATCAGGGTCCCAGTTACACCCTGAAAAATGGGGAGGAATCTCCTCCTTATGCAGAAAAAATAATGGAGGTACTGACCAGTACTAATGGAGGTACAAGCAGGATTTTCAACTGCCCCAGTGCCGTGAGATAGATTTTGGAAAAAATAATTCAAATATAAAATTTAAGTGTGAAAAAAAAGCATCAGGTGAAAGGTCAGAAGCTTTCAGAAGACAAAAAAAAAAGGAATTGCCTCAACAAATAACAATTTGAAATTAACATAAGTACAAAGAACATGCGCTCACAAATTTTTACTATTGGTAGGATAGCAGAAGGATTTCAGAGTTGTAACCGCTCACAAACTAAACATAACTCAACACAATGTCACAGTAAAAAAATAAAAATCTTCTCCTTGACTGCTTTAAGAATGTTGAATGTCACATATATGAGAGAGCTGTTCTATTTGACGCAGCCAGTGATGCCAGTGATGCAGCTGCTTAAATAGCATATCCAGCATTGAACTTCCTTAATGTAGGGTAGAGATGACTGAAAAAAACAGCAAACAAAAGCTTAGAAAACACACACAAAGAAAGGCTGGTGGGAGAGGGAGTTGAGTCTCAAGAAAAGTTTGATGAGGAAAATGGAAGGAAATACTTCAGCCATAAAGGGGCAGGCAAGGGGAGAGGAATCCCTTGTTCTGTACAGCCCAATGGAGAGCCTGAGGAGTTATGTTCAGCAGAGAAGATAAGGAAGTATACTGAAGGAAAACACATCTGTTCTTGGTAATTGGCTCTTGGTTCTTTTGAGAGGCCTTGATAACCAAGTGTTCTATAGACTCTTCACCACTGGAGACAGACCGTTGTTGAAAATTATTTGTTTTCTTGTCCTCCTGTGTTGATCTGTCTCAATATGGAAATTGAATCAGTATTTTTTGGTTTGTTTTGGGGTTTTTTAGATATAGACACCTGCATCTAATCATAGATGTGCATGTGAAGCACACTGTACCCCTCAAGGCCTTCGGTTTTTCAGCACTTCAGCTGGGAACCTGGAGCAAGGCCTTATCTGTTCCCTTCTCTTTGTGTCTCTGATTGCTCTCCCCTGCACTTCAGCAGGAAATGGCAGGGGGTCTGCTGGTCACCTGTTTTCTGTCCTCACTTGATGTCTTGGGGTCCCTAGCTTGGAAAGAGCCTTTCATCCTGAAAGTCTATGATTCCTGCTATAAGTCTGCTTTGAAATCAAATTAACAGGAACTGTGCAATCCTCTCAATGAATGATTGACTATGCCCTGCAGTGCACAACACCTTTATGCTACTGTGTATGCTTGTATGGTGGGGAGAACAACATGCATTATTCAATTTTGCCTCAGAAGAAGGAGTACTATATATTGAGTTATCCACATTTTGCAACGGAAGATCAAAGTTTCCTCAGGATGCTATCTCTTCAAGCTATGACCCTCCTTAGTCTTTGTGACCTTATTTTTCTTTCTATGAAAGAGAAAAACCACTGCCTAATTAGGCACATCGAGTGTCAGTGGTCTGTGAAAGCCTGGATGTCCTTGAGTCGCAGTTACCGTCACCTTATCTGCTGGCTATTTACATTTACATATTAATGAATAAATGGATTACAGCTGCAGACTTGTGGCAATACTTCTGTGTGTTACCTGGTTAATGCTTTATACTTTTACAAAAGCACTTTCCTTCAGTCTTATTGTCATTAAGCTTTTATTTATGTGTGTGTGCGTGTGTGTATTTGTCCAGTTTTTCCTGACTTGCTGTTATTTCAGTTTATTAATAATTCAGGCTTTTTGAACTGCCTTGTATGCAATAAATCCCTCCCACTTTATTTGAGGATGATAAATTAAGCTATTTAAAGAATTACTCATTACAAGTATATATCCTGTTGGTGCCACCACCCTCCTACACATAATAATTATTGAAGTTTGCAATGTGACGCACAGTCAGCACTTTCAGAGCAGGGTATCAGTACTGGCGGCTGCAGTGCCTGAATACCTTACTGGCACTGGTTTCCCATGGCAACCAAAATGATCTATTTGCAGTGATAATGCCTTGTTGTTCTGTTTGATAGTTTTGCTGTATTCCTTCCCATTTCAATTGCAACTAGAATCTATAGATTTAAAAATTCCTTTTGAAAAACAGAACGGTGAACAAAATTTAACCCTTGGTGTTTGTGCAAATAGGAAGTAACAGCAATACAACATTCTCTCATTGCAGATTTTATCATTGTAACATGCCCCCCTGAGTCTAAAGTAATGAAATTAAATCATTCCACCTTGTCTATAAATGTATCCTTTTATTGTTTGCTAGTAAGCACTCACCCTGGAGGTTTTGGCAAGCGTAAGAAAGTGGGAGAGCACATAATGATTTCTACTTACTGCATGTCCATTATTTGCAGAACACCACAATTTCTTACTGTTATTGACAGTATTTTAAGCAAACTATCTCAAAGGCAGGGAAGACAATCACTTGCTTCTAATCTGTTAATACAAACTTATTTTATATAACACAAAATTTGATTTGTAAGCTAATGAACATTTTTTCTGCTACAAGCAGTTGATAATTGCCAAGTATTTTTAATTGGCAATACTGAACTGCAAATATTTTCAATTGTGCAATCAAACTCAGTGTAACCATGATGTCTTTTGGCAGCTTTTTATACCATAGCATGCTTAAGACCAGAATCTCTCCCTCTCTCAGCTGTTAGATATTGAGTAATGGAAATGAAAGTAGAAATACTGGAATGGCTTTCTTTTCACATCACTAGTTAACAAGAGTATGACATCTGGGTAGAACACTGCCCTGTGGACACAAGCACCATTTCTGGGCAGCTGTGCTAGCTGGTGCTGACCCTGTCTGGGAAGAGCCCTCCATCTTCTCTTCTGAAATTGTCTTAGAACTGCAAAAAGACATTTTTGTCCCTTCAGAACCTTCCCTCTGTAGAAGATCCTTACAAGTCATGTTGAAGATCTAAAGCCTCTTTCCTCAGAGCAGCAACAATCAGCAACTTTAGGCATATCTGCCCTCTCTTGGAAACTTACCATACCATTACATGCTGATCCAGCCTGAGGTTATTTCTGACTTCTGTTCAAGGGCAAAAAGATTTCCTTTGCATCCAACCTGTGCAGCACCCATCCCTTTATTTTGGGAATCAAATGGGATTGTTATAGAGGCAGAGGAAAACTTTCCTTCATGTTTAGGGTATGCAGGTGTGAATATAGGATTAATTTTGCCAATTCAGGGTCATAGAACCTAGAGAGAAACTTGCAAGGATTTTTCTTGTCTATTTTATTCACAGTATCTCCTTTGAATCAAGGATATAAATCCTCATGTTCTTAAACTGGTAAGTTTTAGGGAAGAAAATAGGACTTAGTCCAACAATTATCTAAATAAGGTCCTCAAAATTGTTCCTTATGGCAGAGAAGCTGTTTTCTGTGGATTGTGGTTAGGGATGTGGGTTGTGATTAGAGAGTATTATTTTTAGCTAAGTCTCACCAACATTTCCCATAGCCCAAACATCCACAGTCCTAAGGAATTTAATTCATCCTTTCATAAGACAGCAATGTAAAATTCAGGAAGCCTACATACTATTATCTCTGAAATAAAGTCTCAGTTTTATTTTTAGTTGGGTGTCCCAGAGAAACCAGCTGTTCCAAGGGAGATAGGAAGCAAACAAACCATCTTCAAGATGCATGGGTAAAATACTTTGTGATTGAAGATTGGGTTCAATTTTTTTGGGGGGAAGGGAACAAATTATGATGTTTAGGCCACAGTATACTTTTATTTATGCAATTTCAAGACTAAAGTTTCCTCACGCATATAATCTCCATCTTTTAGTGAAAACTTTTTTAAGGCTTTAATTCTTTAGTTTTTTAGGAAACTGAACACTTTGTTTCCACCATAATAAATAAAATGTAAGGAATCCAGCCTTTTTTGTAGAGAATCCTGTGTTATTACTTACATCAGAACAAAATTCGTGGAAAATATAGCTATTCTGATTTACTACTATTTTACACCAATCTTCTCCTCTCCTTACACTAGCATGATAACAGCCTTAAGTGTACAAGAAAAGCCTTATTATACTAAGCTCTATTCTACCCATTTTAAACACAGTACAATGGTAATTTGATTTTGCTGAGGCTGAGATCAATCTAAACTCTGCTGAGGAACACAGATCATCAATTTTTATTTCACTGACCAAGCATCTTCTCTACTGGGAAGCTTTATGAATGATGGACCACATCAATGAACACTTACTCTGAGAATTGCACCATATGTTGTAGCACAGGGATGATTCACCTCATTCATTCAAGGACTGCTTCAGTGAAGGGAAAGAACGGTAAGATGGTTGGTCATATATCAGAGCAATTTTGTGTATTGTAATTTGCAGACTCACAGGGTGTGGTACTTCTGTGTACTGGGTATCCCCATAAAAGAGGATGTGGTCACCAATATCCAAATCTTTCTGGGGAAATGAGTGGCACTGTACAGACACTGGGGAATGTGGATTTCAGTGTCAGGCTTATAAGTTGAGATTCTTAAGAAAGAAGATTTCTAAAGAAGCTTTGCAGAAAAAGCTCTGTGAGCCCAGGTTATCAGCAAGATGTGCAGGAGTCAGCAGGGTGCCCTTGCAGCAAGGGCAGCCATCTACATCCTGGCCTGCATCAGTGTAGAGAAAAGTGCAGCCAGCAGCTCCAGGGCAGTGATCCTGCCCCTCTGTTCGGCATTTCTGAGGCTGCATTCAGATATTTGGCCCTGTTTGTAGCTCCTCAAGAAGAGTATTGCTATGCTTTATTAATTCCAGCAGCAGATCATCAAGCTGGAACACAGACTACAAAGGAAAGGCTGAGGGAACTGGGTTTGTTTAGCCTTAAGAAGAAATAGCTGAGGGATATCCTTTTGCAGTCTGCAACTTTCTGTTAGGAACTCGTGGGAAGGCCAGGGCCAGAGGTGAAGACTGCAAGGAGGAGAGGCAGCAGTTACTAGCTGGAATGCAGGAAACTCCAACCTGATACAGGGGAAAATTAAGATGGGAATAGTCAAATATTGGATAAGGTCACCTAGAGAGGCTGTGGGAACTTCATCCTTGGAGGCAAATACACCCTGATATGGGGCACTGAGCAACCTGCTGTTGCTGGGTGAGAGTGCATGTCCCCCCAGGGTCCCTTCCTTCCAGCCTATGCAATGCTGTGATTGTCACATCATTTGTGTTGTTGCAATGATGTGTTCTTTCTTCATTACAAAAGTTTATCACAACTAAGGGATTTTCACAAGCCAATGTAACACTGCCCCCCATGCATCCATACAGAGATTTGCCTATCTTAGTCCACATTTGCACCAGCTACCTGAGCAGTTGCAGGCCATGCTCCATCCCTGAGCCCAGCTGCCATACTTGGCAGCCAAACTCTAAGATCTCTTAACCTCCAGAACTGGCTGATGCCACCTTTGCTTCCCTTTGTCAGCTTCTGGCCTGTCTTGGCTCCTGAGTCATGCCTGGGAGGTGTTGGGCTGAGTGTGAATTGGCCTCTGCCAAAACTGTGCAAGGGCTTCAGATAAAAATACTAGAAATAACCATTTCCCATCATCTGTGTCATAAACAGTGTCAGTTTTAAAAAACTCGACTTCTCTAGGTTGGTGTGCAAAGGAAGATGAGGTCTCCATTTTACTGCTTAAAAGAGAGACATCTGCTGTAAACAATGCTCAGGAAAACAGCACAACAAGCTCACCCATCACACAAGACTGACCTGGGCATCGCTGGTAACTGGTTGTGTGTGTGTGTGGTGTGTTTTTGTTTTGTTTTTTTTTCCTTCTTCCTTCTCGAGCAAACAGATGCACATTGGTAAGATAGTCTCTGTAAATATTGTTCTTTCAGATTTTTTCTTTATCTTGCTCCCCCTTACTGATTTATTCTACATATAGAACACTGTTCGAATCAGGAGCACAGTATTGTTAACATCCAAATTATGTGATTATTCAGGTTGCTCAAAATACACAGAAAGTGACCTTCAAAGACATACCCATAGACTAAATACATAAAATTATTTCAGTGTTTCTCATATACACTGTGTTGCGCAAAAGTGAATTCTAAAGGAAAAAACATGGAAAATTTTGTAACTGAGATGCCATTATGTTTCCACATTGCTGGTAAACTGACAGAGACGGTAAAGAAGGAAATACAGCAAAGCTCATTATGTTTTGGGAGACATTAAATTAATCTGGAACTTGAGCAATGATTAATTAATGCAATGAGGAAGATACAGGGTGGAGATCTCTAAACATCTCAACATCAGCCTGACTTTGTTCCAATTGAAGTTAAATTGACTTGCTCCCAGTGACGTCAATGGGAGCAGAGCTAGATCAGTACTGAGTATTTCTGACAACCCAGTCTTTAATATGTGTTGACCCAAATTGTCAAGAATCATTTGTGGTTTCATGTGTCCAAGATAAGGCTCCATGATAAGGTCCATCTTCTGAGACAAGTGTTCAGCATTAAGATTACCAGGTTCTGTATAAGTCTGAAAAGAATCACAAATGAAATTTAAACAGTTAAACCTTAGCAAACTATTTGCTATAGTATCACCCTTATCTGAGATAAATTTGAATTATATCTGTGTTCAGTTCAAGGAACTGAAGTGCTTTGATTTTCAATTGCATTCAACAATGTATTTTGTTTTGAGTCTTTCACTTATTTCATGGAAAATTACAGTTTCTGCAGAAATTGCTTTTTCTTTTGAAGTGACTTTTCTTAGCAAAATTCCCAAGCAACTCTATTAATTAGACATGCTCAATCATGCTAAGAATATCAACATATATTGCAAGTGCCCTTGAAGTCAACATGGAGAGCAAGTTATTCTTAAATCAAGTGTTTTGTTCCTTTCATTCCAGTGACATTCAATACCAGACATACCAGATAGTCACCAACTTCAGGTGCAGATGATTCCTTTCCTACATGTTATCCAATCATAGCAGATCTCTTTTCAGTTTCCTTAGACTTACTCTTTTAATGTTCATCTTGACTTTGCAATGCATTTTCAGTCAGTGTAAGTGAGCTAATAAAACTGCAGCATCCTGTGTGTAAAATATTCCAAATGGGTTTTGTTCCCATTTAGAAACTGTCCTCTAGTGCAGGATCCCACTGACTTCTCCTGGTCACAGGAGCAGATACACAAATGAAGTAAGGTGTACTGAATGATACTTCATAGGGGCTTTGAAAATAAGCTGCACACACCAGCATTTAGGTCTTTTTACAAGTTTACGGGAAAACCTCTCCTTCAGTCCATCTCCAGACTTCTGCTTCAACGCAAGATCCATGCAAAAACCCATAACTGTGAAATAATGGCCATGTTAAGCAGTTGATGTCCACTCAATATTGTCCTCTCATATGAAATACAAGTGTCAAGAGAGGAGAGGCATTTTCTAATGGGGGAGATTCCATTGTCCTTCTGCCAATCCTTCTGCAATCAAACATGGAAACTTTTGTCCCACTTAATAAAAGTGTTAACCCTACTGTTAGCTGTGTTTCAAGTTTATTCTTACTCGAATAAGCTACTGATATGGCAAAATGTGTTCTAACCTCATGACACTTCTAAATGCAAGTCACACAACATGTATTATATGTACAAGACTGATAAGATTCTCTCTGGATATTTTTGTGGCTCTTATAGGGCCCCCAAAAAAGGTTTCTGATCTTTCCAAAAAGCAACTTTATCTACAAAGCATGTAGCAGCTCAAACAGCAGAGGGTGCTTTGTAAGCAAACACAAAACACTTGATCTAAAATTATTGCTGTAGATAGATCCTGCAGCTGTGCGGATGCTTTACTACCAGTTCTATTCATGAAGTGGCAGATTCAATGGCTCACTGTTTATTAGAATTGTTTCAGATGCTCTAATAAATCTCCTGTGAGAACCACCCCCAAAATTCTACATGCAGGAGATGAAATTCTACATATGGAGGACAGCTCCATGTTTTTAAATAAGGTGCACAATATGCTATGAAATAATGCATTATTCATAGATGCATACTGTTTTAAAAGCTTAATAAAGAATTTGATTAATAGTCCAGGCACATGCCCTGCATGTTTATACCCTTGTATGCATACAAATGTAATGTATAACATTGGATACTTGTAATTTCATCTTGTCTTCTATGCTTTTTAAGCACTTATGATGCAGAGAAGTTAAACCCAATTGCAAAACAAAGGCAAGCACACAAAATTGTTATCAATCTACAAAGTGGGTGTTTGGTCATCCTTCACAAGGAGCTCTATTTCACAGAAACAATATCCTGAGTTAGAAGGAATCTACAAGGATCACTGAAGTCCAGCTCCCGGCCCTGCAAAAGACAGCCCCAAAAATCACATCAGATGCCTGACAGTGTATATTTGGGATGACCTGAAATCTTGACAGAAAGGCTTTTTCCTCAGTGGATTTCACGACCATTATGCTACCTTGGAACAGTTTTAGTGAAACAAAAAAAAAAGCTTGCATGGCCAGAGCTGCATATTTTGAATGAGCTGTGATCATAGGATAACATCTTAAGTATAAAAATGAATCTTCGTGCAGATTGAAAAAAAGGTGGTCTATTCTGCGTTTCACAAAAATATTTGATCTTATTAGAAATCTGCTGCCATTCAGGTGCTCCGAGTAGAAAGAGGACAGACGTTCCTAGGAAGTTGTGAGCTTTTGAGACAGCTGTGTAGGTATTTGGTAATGGATTATACCTGCTAAAGAGTGCCATATGGAACTAGAACTAAGCACACAGGAACATGAGGACTAATATTATCCACTGTGAGACCTATGTCATAACCTATGAAGTAAATAAATCACAGTTTTGAGGAAACTTTAGGAGAGGAAAGCTTTTTGAATGCAAGTTTTCACCACCTTCCAGTATTTCCTGCTCCCCATTCTTCTGACTCACACTTCTTTCATACATAGTTGACTGGGTCCTCTTTTTTTAAAATCTCCGCTGAGTTAATTTGCCTGTTTACCTCTTTTTCGTTCTTTCATAGATTCATTTTCCCCTTTTTAACATTGCAATAATCTGTTTCCACTGCATTTCACTTCCAACAAGAGAAAAGGAAGATCAGTTCTGAGCAGTGAAAAGAATGACAGTGTTTTCATGCATGGAGGCAAACAGGTGGAAAAAGGAAGTCAGTGAGGGAATCATTAGATCTTCAGTACTAACATTTATTACAAATCTGCAATTTTAAATTTTGTAATTTTGAAACTGATGACTTTCACCAGACAGCTTTGGAAGGAAAGGTGAAATAAACTAGAGTTTGGTCCCAACCATTCCACCTTGTTATAGTGATAGAAGGTATGTTGAGTAAAGAGTCAAATGAAAAGAAAAACAGAAGACATCCTGTTTCAAAGGCATCACTACAAAGCCAAATCACACAAATAGGAAAGATTGGAATAAGAAAGAGAAACAAAAGGTATTAAGGCAGAATTACTGTTTGGTGCAACCCTTAGAAGACAGGCAACAACCAGATTCACTCAGGATATCATTGGGGAAAAGACAGTTACTGAGATAGAAAGCACTCCACAGAGGACAGAAAAATCCCAG
Source organism: Oxyruncus cristatus (assembly GCA_013399855.1). NCBI lineage: Eukaryota > Metazoa > Chordata > Aves > Passeriformes > Cotingidae > Oxyruncus > Oxyruncus cristatus. Next base: position 282,798 of record VXAY01005267.1, on the reverse strand, counting down.
GATGCGAGTTCATCCAAACTTGATTTCTCTTACACTTTTTCTTGCAAGATCCAATTCTTCAATTGAATTTCCATGGACCTGCAGCTTCTGTCTACACATGCCAATGACTGCACCAAGACCCTCGAGTTCCAGGACAAGTTCAGGACTAGTGGACCGCATGGATCATCATGTTTGACTTCTATCAGCAATACCTCCTCAGCACCACATGTCAATTCTCAGCTGCATCCTACTTTTTCAGCAGTGATAAGAAATGCCCTCAACACCCTAACTGAAGTTATTCCACTGGTTACTTCTCATGAATAAATCTTTTCTGTACTTTTGTAGTCTGAACTTGCCATTTTTTTCTTAGTCATGTATTGCCAAAAATCTCTTCCATGTTAGGTTCTTATAAGACACAATGAAGTAACTTTTTTTAAGATATATTTTTTAATTAAAGGAGGCTAGATATCTAACTCTTCCATTGTAGATATCTTTCATACATATAAAAAAAAAAAATTACAGCTCTTTTCAACTCTTTCTGGTTAAGCATAAGTTTTGAGAAGTTGATGAAACACTGGCTGCAGTATTGCAGCAATCCCATTTCCTTGTTATTGTTATTCCCTGTTAATGAGGTATCCTCTGCATTGGACTCCAGAGAACATGAGTAATGGGAAAGGAGAAGCAGTAGAAAGTGGTTGTTGTTAAATAAGAGGCAGTACACAGGTTTGTCCTGTCAGTAGGCAGGGTTACAAGGTGATAAACAACATAGTCACATTAGAGATGAACACTGGGTGAAAAATTTGGGGAGTAGTTTCAAATGGAGAGAGCAATCCAGACTAAAATGAGAGGAAGGATCCAGCACTGAGCCTATACGGTGGTGGTGGTGGAAGGGCATCATCAGAGAAAGATATGTGAATAAAAAGGAGACATTATGGCAGAAGGGTTGAAACTAGATGATCTTTAAGGTCCCTTCCAACCCAGGCCATTCTAAGATTCTATGATTAAAGTGACATTACAGACCTCACAAATAGTGTGACTGAGAAGGAGGGAAGACAAGGAAAAAAAAGAGTTAGGGAGATGAGTGATGACATGGATAGTAAAGGCTGGGGGGGTTGGGGGTGGCAGGAAGCAGTAGGAGACAAAGGCAGAGGAAAAAGCTGGTTATGGCAGGAGTCACCAGATGGCATTGTTACACATAGTCTTAATGGTTATTTTCCTTGGCATGTAAGAAGTTTGTTTCAGGACAAATATTGTGTTTTAACTCCTATGAATGTCTACAGAGGAGTCATAACAAGAAATGGAGCTAGAGACAATATTAGAGATGGAAACTCTGAGGAACTGGACAAAAAGGTTTGATTTTAAAGCAAAAGAAAAATAAAATTACTAGCTCTTCATGGTTGACTTTGTTAATCCATGACTGATGTATAGATGAAAGAACTGAGCTAGAACTACAAGCAAGTCCAACTTTTTTTTTCTCCCCTCTCAAAGTAGTGAGATAATCCACAGCGCCCTGACAGCTTCTATCCTTCAGTAGAAATGCAATCTGATGATATCAGGAAGGATGTAAGGTCTGAAGACAAGAATCAAGTAAATGGAGGAGAGAAGTATGAAATGGAAAAATAGAAACATTGGAAAAGAACAGGGAAGACATTAGATACAATCAATGGGTAGTGAAGCATACCTGCAAGTCAAGGCAATTGACAGAATGGCAAATACAGAACAATGAAAATGGCTCAAAACACCACGTAGAAGTGACATGCAGCCACAATGGTGTAGGTAATACATTAGACTGTTTCTTTCAGTCTCTTCTCAACATGTTAGCATATTTAAATAACACAAACTGCACTAGAAATAAGGACTTGGGGAGAAGAGGATTTCCGGGCTTGGGAAAGACTTTGGAGTAGAGGGTGCAAGCAACATCTGCAACATACACTACTTGCATTGCTGCTCAATGGCAACAATTGGCTTCCCTAATACAACACAGAACTATTACATTTAATACCATTTTTATCTGGTTTTCAAACCTAATTCAGGGCTTCTTCCTTTCCCAGTTCTTGGGCATTTGTCCAGTATTAGATTTGAATTCTCTAAATGAAAAAGAAAAAAACAAAAAACCAAAAAACAAAACAAAAAAACCCAAACAAAAACAAACAAAAAATCCAAACAAATGGCTTCTAAATGACTGCCCTCTTGAGAGAGAAAAGTCCCTCATGAAGAAGTCCAAGGGACAGTCTCTGAGGCACATTGCTCACTATTCAAAAGGAAACTGGGGAGAGAAGATGTAAACAAGCATATTCCCACTCTTCTCTGGGTAGAACATGCACTGTGTGTTCATTCCAGATTTTCATGCTTCCTGTGGCCTGACCTTTTTAACTCAAATGACAAAACAAAAGCCTAAGAGTTCTTCACAGTCTTGAGTGCTCATGGAGCTTCCCAGAGAAGCTCATCTGTCACAACATAAGGCTCTCTTCCAGAGAGAATGCTTCAAGCCCCTTTACACTCTTCTACAATAAAAGTAAGTTCCACTTAACTGCATATGGTAGTGAAAATCCACCTAGGTGAAGTCTTGGACCCCCTGGAATCAGACCTCTGGCCTCCTTCTTCATCAGTGGGCACCCTCTGCTCTGAACTCAGGCTGCAGCACAGAATTGTCCCAGGTGGAAAAAACACAAACCAAAACAATCTGGGAACAAAAAGACTTATTGCTACCAGGGCTAGGTCAGCAAAGCTCTGCAGCTACCTGGATGGCAGCTTTCCAGGGTGATGTCCTGGGGCAGCCTGTGTAGTATGTGTACAGCTACCTCTATGGGCTGTGGAGACACCCTCAAGTTCCCTCAGCAGCACTTGCCCTCCCACAGTCCAACTGATAGGGGTCTTTCAGCCAACTAAGGCTCAAGTCACCCTTACCTTAAAGCTTTCAAAGTACAAGAACTGCACAGCAGTGGAAAAAAAATAGCAAGTAGCTGGTAGCTGGAAATAGGGTAAAAAAATAGGAAGAAAACTTAAGACTTGGATAGTTCAAGGTACCAGAGATGGACATATTGAACCTTTGGAAGATGAAAACAAGCTTGATCAGGAGAGAATGACCATGAAGACCACCCATGACTGCTCTTAAGTGATATAGGCTACTTTTTCTGTGGTCCCACAACATTCTCCATCTCCTCCAATTAAAAGGAGCACTCTTCTGTGTTCAGCTAGATCTTATAACCACTTACATACCTCTTTCAGGTCCTCAGTCCCATTCTTCTTGCAGTCACTGCATAAAGAAATTTTTAGGAACATAACCACTAGGAAACCCCAGACCCAACCCAGACTAACCTGGGTTTCAGAGACAGCTACTCAGGTTAGCCTCACCTTCCTTCTCACTCTGCTCCAGGAGACCTTCCAGAACTACCTGTCTTAGAAGGGCCATGCTTTTAAATAGCAGTAGCTATTTGCAGCTAATCAGGGCCTGTTCTACTTAAAAGCATATTACACCTGCTGGTATTTAAAGTAAATTTAAAAAAGGAAACAAAGCACTAATACATGCCTCTGCCCATCTGTTCTCACATCCACATGGACTCATGAACCATCTAGCACCTCTTTCTAACATAACAAGAAGTTATTTTGTTAATACAGAAGACTAAAAGGAACCATATCATAGTGGGAGGATCTCTTTTTAATAGAAATCATTTTTAACACTGTAATGAAACTGATCTGTTAGCAAAATTTTTGAGCAGCAGTTTATATTTCTGTACTAGTACTTTTCTAGGTCTGGATTCCATCTCTTCATATTTTTGCTCTGTTTGGTTTAGTTGATCCTGGTTACATAACTGTTCTCTTTAGTCAGTAAACTTAAAGGTCAGTATAACATAACATCAAAATCAGGATTATGTCATGTGAAGGGGCATCATAACCAACTAATATACACTGTAACTGACTAGTTCCTACCCAGATCCTATCTGTTACTGTCCTGTGACTTACATCTCATTGATACAAGCCAGAAGAGAAGCATCTGTGCCACTGCTCAGATTTAATGCTTTGAGATGTCATTAGTTCCCAAAATAGGAATGTTTTTCAGTTTACTGGAAACTGGGGAAACAGGGTATGTAAAAAAACACAAAGGGAAAAACAAGGAACAATGGTTGCTAGGAAATTCAGTAGAGTCAACAGGTATGATCATGCTCTTTCAGCCCTCAAAAATGTATCTGAATGAAGTACTGGATCACTTCCAAACTAAAGTAATCGTAGCAAGGAAATACAAGTATACACCTCCTACACATTATGGAGACCACTTCCACTGTTTATGGTCCAGGATCTTCAAGTACAAAAAAAAATTTGTTTCAAAAAACAAAAGAAGCTCCCAAGTAGCACAGGAAACTCTCAAATACTCTGGACAAATGACACAAACAAAAAGAAAATTTGCAAAACATAAGTCTCTGTATGAATTTAAGAATCTTCTACATTTTAGAAAGCAAAAGTATCAGGGTGTGGATAATTTAGCAGTTTATCAAAAGGATAAATCCCATAACACTTGCATTTTCACAAAAGAAAACATATATTGGCTAATGAAAAGGAGGTACCCATTGTCTTAAATAGCATGTGGCTACTGACCTTCTACTGTTCACTTTAGGTCATCAGCAAATTTTGTCTCAGTTCACTTTAACATTGTCACATGCTTTTGAGGCTTCTTAGAGTCCACTGAAATTTTTCTATGTGTTTCAAAGTTTGGCAGTATTAAGAAATTAGGCAGATTAGAGAAGCTAGATTTACAAAGTTACAGTTGTAGACATATTAGTAGCAACTCATTCATTTGCCATTGAAATTTTAGAGATGGCCACGAGTAAACATGAGCATAGGAAGATGAGACTTAGAACACAGACAGAAAACAGATTCTGAACAGAACAACTCTGAAGATAAACTCAAACACCGTCATTGTTACTCCCTTTTTTTGGTAAAAATACCAGAACCATTTTTCCACATGTAACCATTCATCTTGCACCATTCATCTTGCAGCAGAGATACAACGCTGTCACATTATGCTCTCCAAATCAATGCTGTTAGTCTAGTTTAACATGAAAGATTTACTATTTTTCATGAACTGAAGATTTTGTCTGTGACTTTGTTCACAGAAAATCACATTTCAAACCCACTCAATTTTGCGTGCATTAAGGACAAGCTCTTAGCAAATGAAATCGTGTTTTAACCTCTTACACAAGGGGGTAGAATTATGGTTCTTCCACAAAGGGGACAGTTTTGGTTGAGTATGATTTTCAAGGGCTTGACTTAAAGCTGAGACAAATCATCTGATGGTTGGTCTATTTTGTTATTTGGTGTGCAAACTAATATTGGCTTAGGCTAATTGTTTGAAAATCTATAATGCATTGTCTGTCTGTGAATTTTTTTATGAGTCAGCCCCAGATCATAGCTCTTGTTTTTGTTCTGTCTTATCAGGAGACAGATGTAGTCCATGGAGGGAGATGATGACAATAAGCTCTCTAGAACATACCAAGTCGGGTGATTCAGCAGTGTCTCCACACACTGTAATTAAAAGGCAGGCAGACACACATTTTCAATAATGTGAAGGAAAGTGTTTTTTAATTGCTGGCTTTTTTCCAACTGAAATACACTTGTTTAATCTATAGTGCAACCCATCCCTTCCTACCATTATGTGTCATCAGTGAATCTGAAGGTTTATTCAAACTCTGTACTATATTCCCCGAACCATTTCATACCGGGAAGCTCTAAAGTATGTGTTCTCATTTTGCAAAATTATTTCAGGCAGTCTATACAAGCCTTTTCAATATCTTTAGTAAAAATTCATAAAGAATGGACAAATCCATTTGGAATTGGGACTGAGAACATTTAATGATTATACATAAAAATCATGCTACCATCAGGTCCTATGTGGAGTATATGCATTTATTTACACCTCTCTATGTAGGCGGAGTGGTTTGTTCTCACATATCCTTGCAATGATACATTTACATACAGAGCCTACTCACAGTCCATATCAACTCTGAAGCATTTGGCACCATGTTGCATTCTATTTAATGTTAACACTTATGTTAAGAAAGGATATACCAGGAATACAGAACAGCAATGTAAAAACATTGCTTTCTTTCAGTTTCTCTCCCTTTCTAGCTTGCTGGCACCATAATATTCTGTGCAACACAACACTAATTAATATAAAATTCTAACTTTTCTTTCTACAGAGCATAGGTAAGACCTTTTTTTCTCCCTTGCTTTTATTTTGATAATTCCAAATGCTCCAGTTGCTGTTTAGTCCTGGGAGATGTCATTACTGTGTGAAGTTTTTTTCTTTCACTAGTATTTGCACAGGTAAATATATTTAGCTTTGGGTTTCTTATAATGTTCCAGAGGCAAACTTTTCATGTCCTTTGCTGAGGCAATTATGTTGGCTAAATTAACTGAAGAACTCTTCTACTGCTGCTGATTCAGATGATCTTGACTTTCAACCACTCTTCAGTGAAGACCCAGGAAACAGTTTCTAGATTGAGATTAGGACCTGAAATTGATTAAAAAATGGAAGCAGTACAAAGAGAAGTATATAACTGTAGTGATTTTTTCCCTCGGAAATATAAAATAAACATTCCTTTTAAACAAAGGGATTCTTTCAGCTGTAACTTAAAACATGTAGAATAACCATATATAGGCAAAAAAAAAAAAGAAAAGGGTGAAGAGTTACCCAAGGAAGAGGAGAGTTCAATACTGGCATTTTGACCACTATTGGACGTGCATTGATAGCACTCACGCTTCAGCAATAGCCTAACAGAGGCTCCTCTCTAATTGTTTGAATACTTTGTGTTAAAGACTATTTTACTGAGGAATCATGATGGAATTTAAAGTCTAAAAAACATTATTCCCATTATTAAATATTTTTGCCCTATGATCAGTGTTGACTGAATAAAGCCTGAGGTTCTAGAGGAGCTCGCACAGAGGAAAATTTTGCTGCAGCTTATTTTTTTCCTAACTAATGAGGGGTAAGGGAGCTCATCTGTATGATGACTCCACTTAGTGATGTTCAGGTCCAGGCTTTTACTGAAAAAGCCCCAGGCTGTGGAGCTGTAACAGGTAGATTATGTGAACAAACCTCTTCTAGGTTTCTGGTGCCTACTTACTTTACCGTCAGCAATAAATATTAAAGATCATCATGGCAGGTCACACAAACAACCTCAGGCCATATCTACAGTGGGAATTTATTCTTTTATCAGTCATTGGTAACTGTCCCATGGAGCTGCTGCACCAACACTGTCCTCAGGCTTGACAGGCAGGGCTGAACAAAGGTAGCTCACACTGGCTGCAGGTAGAAAGGGCAAATCACTGCTTATATACAATGGGTCTGTGTGCAAACCTCAACCCCCCAAAACAAACAGGGACAGACACCCAAATGGGATTGCTTTTCCGGTTGACATAGATTTACCTCTTGATTCCCAATCTCCCTGGCAATTCCTCTGCACACATTTGAAGCACTGAGAGTACCTAATGCTGAAAGCAGGCTTGGTCCTGCTCTTAATGAAATCACCAGAAATGTTGCCACTAACATTGATAGGTGCAGGACTGGGCCTGTAGCACACATGTATCGTGTTTCCTGAAATATTAGCTAGACATGAATTGTGGAATGCCACGCAGCATCCCTGCCAATTCCTGTCCCTTCAGGAGCTGTTTATGTGGAAATCACCTTGGCACTCCTGATCTGCTTTAGCTTACCAGAGGTTAAGGGACTTCACAGACTTTAATTGAATGAAGTCTATAAATAATTACCATTTCCTGCACCTGGAGTTGAAAAGGTGGCTTGGAAAGGACTTTACTTTTGTTTTGAAATTATACTTGCCTTCTTCCTAGCTTCTTTAAGAAGATCGCAGTGCAAAAGCTGAAGTTTTCATTGTATTTTTAGATCATGATATTTGACAGTCCTTGGCCTTCTTTTATGTACAGGGCAGAATCTCCTGACTGTCTCACAGAATGAGCATTAGTTCCCACAATTTAAGAGCTAAAAGCTCAATATACCCACTTACTTCCTTCCTCCAAAATACTACTGAAATAAAATAGATGTGAACAAGGGCACCAAGAGGTGAAGAAGCCTGCTATTCTTTTCATTCCCAAAGGCATTTGAAAGCACACCTCCCTTAAACAGTCTTTTCTTCTACCCCATGTGAGCAAATTGGGTGGAGTAAACATGTCTGTGCAGTGATAATACAAAGAGAGCCATGTATCATTCCATCCCGAGGGAAGGAGCATCTGGTGCATCACAGATTTGTCAGGAATTAGGCTGGAAGTCACACTGCTATGTTTTTTAATCTTGTTTGACTTAAAACTCTGTTTTGTAATCAGTGTAATAGAAAGGCAGCGCTGAGACTCAAGGATTAGCTGTAGAGAAGAAAAACAATAGTGCACACAGTGCTTTGATGTGTTTCTATTTGAAATAGAAAGTGGCACTTTAACAGCTTAGAGAGCTGCATACAAAATCTCAGCTTAGCAATCACACTGTCCAGCACTTGAACTTCTTGCAAAGCACTGTGAAAGTCAGACAGAAACAAACTCTGAGCAATTTAGAAGTGCAGTAAAGGATTCAGTGTGTAATAAATCACAAGAAACACAAATCAAAATGACTGGCTACAGCTATCAGTGATGTCAAGCATGTGAGCAGAAAGGAGCATTCAGTAATGAAAATGAAATGTTCAATAGAAGATATTTAATGACAGAATGCCTATTCTTTAATTAGAGAGAGTGGAAGGGGATCAGGGCAAACACTACATATGACTTTAGACTGCTTTTGTGTGATTTTTCTGAATCCTGGCTTATGAACACAGGCAGAATGATCATGGAGACCTTACGTCTGTGAAACATAAACTGGGATTTATCACCCTAGAGGAACTACCACTGTAGAAATGCCTGTTTCAACATTGTTAAAAGCTGAATGTATTTGGCAACAGAGTAAAGCATCAGGAATTCTTTTAAACACATCTTTTGATCCAAATTTGTATTGTAAATAATACAGCAGCAGCTGCAAAGGATTCTCATTTTCCACCACGAACTTGGTAGGCAGAGATTTTTCTTTTAAAGGAAACTTGCTGAGCTGATTCCATGAAGCTTATACACATTTGTAAGACCACATAAATGCAAAATACCTGCTTATTATTTTTATTGTTTTAGTGGATCTGGTCCTACACATATTACACTAGCCAAGTGTAATAGAAGTAATAGAAGTTTTGCAAGAATTTAAGCTACAGAATCAAAGCTAAATATACTCTGAATGGTTCCTTTCTGCCAATAGTCAAGTTACATGCCATCAGAATTCCAAGGAAAAGAGAAAATGTTTAATTTGGAGTTTAGCAAATTAATTTTTAAGGACTGAATATTTGCCTAAAACCTACCTCTTCACGCCACAAAATCTCTCAGAAAGCAGGTAGTTTGAAAAAAAGGGCCAATAAGACTACTTTTGGAAATCTGTTTTAGGCTTTATCAGAGATAAAGATCCAAAAGTTTAACTGAAGCAGAAAACCTAAGACTGTTCTCCCTGGGGTATGAGACAGTGATCAGTTCAGCTGTGGCCAGTTCTGTTTCTATCCACGTTCAGCCACATCCCTTTCTTCAAGCGCTAAGCAACTCAATACCTGGTTCATGACTCAGCCTACAGAGATATGTGATCTAAACAAACTCTTGTCTATCTCCCAAAGGATTGTTCTTTCCTTGTACCAGAGGCTGAGACTTAATTTTTCCTCAGTACCTTAGTCTTCAACTAAGAAAGCAAAGTTCCTTTGCTCACAGAAGGAACTGGAGTCCACACCATTGCTTATTAGGAAAGGACACTCAACATTCATGTTCATTAGTAGAAAAGTATTAGATCTATATATCTAGGTTGTTTCAGGTCCACTCTGAGCACATGGAAACCTGTGTGGATCAAAGGGGTGTCTAAAATCTAGATCTCGATGAGCAAGTTCCACATAACATAAAAATCTTTCTATCAGGAGCTAAGGCTATACATGGTGCATCACCTGTTCTGGTTACTATCCATGGAGACAGCTGAGGCATATGCTAAGGAGGACTGCTGGATCCAGTCAGAGGACCTAGTACAGTTTTTTCAACAATGCTGTTGACAGACTGCCATTCAAGAGCACTGCATGTAGATGAACAGAGAAGTAAACACAAGGAATATCCTACAGTCTACTTAAATGTGAGATTCCACAACACCTGTCTTTTGACCTTTCTGATTCTCAGACGGAGATCAGAGAAGTCACCCTTCATGCTTCCCTTTCTTTCAAGGCAAATTCAATGAGGCTATGTCAGTTTTCACCTGGTGGGGATTTGGCTCACTGAACATGAAACTAATGGCTTCAGAAAAAACTTCAGCCTTGGCAACAGCAGTGAATAGTGTTTCACGTTAGTTATGTATACCTCACACACTTAGCTCTAACTTACTGTAAATAGAATGAAGAGTGCTTTGTTGCTGAATAATTTATTACACATTAAATATGGCCCAAGGCAATAGAGTTTTCAAGTTCCACAAAGACCTTATATATTTCCTGCTGTTATAATTATGCAAAGGAAATACTGACAGACTGAATTATGAAATATAGATTATCTATTCAGCAACAGTTCAAAGATGTATTGTATGTGAGGGTAATGAGCAAAGATAGGGGATTTCAAACATCATGTGTACTCTTACAGAAGTTACAGTATTTGTTTAAGTACCTCCTTGCTGCATAGCATTTTAGAACATGAAGACCTTCAGTTACCCCAACAAACAGTCATGGCTGACACTACTGACTCATATACCCTTTAAAGCCACATTTATTTGTCTTTTCTTTGTTTCCTAGTCTCACTTTATCCTTTTTTTCATGTTTAATGAGACGTAAAAATACCTTTACTTCACTGAGCATCTTTCATCCAAGAAGCTCAAAGAATACCACATTAAGGCTCACAACATCTCTCTTAGGAAGGCAAGAGGTACCCAGAGATTTTTTTCATGTACCATAGGTGTATGTATCTCTGAAATGAAAGGTTAGTAATTCTTCTTAGAAGCAATGTATCTCAACATTACTCTTAAACAGCATAATACATTGATCTAAAAATGTGCTGTAAGACAGGTCCTTCCTCAGTTAAGAAAAATACTCAATACTTGTGCTTAAATTAGATGTGTAGATTTGTTGAAGCTAGATAATCTTAAAATGGCAGGTGATTAAAAGTTTCGCTTCTATACCTCAAAGAAGTAAATATTTTAGGAAATCAATTATCAATGGATTATGAAGCACCAGTGAGATCTGAAGAAAATACGAAGCAGCATGGATGGGTTTTCAGCTGTGGACAAATTTTAAGAATACTTTGCAATTTTGCAATGACTTTCATCAGAGTTCAAAATGCATTATAAAAGTTATGGAGCACATTAGCTCTGTTTTATAAAAGACGTAGCTATGCACAAACAGATGATATGATTTCCAAAGGTTGACAAAAAAATAGCTTGGCACAAATGGGAACACCCTGCTGCCTTCCTGGCTGCTACTTATTACACTGGGTCATAATTCCTCTCATATACTTTTTACATAGACTTATGTTCTCTCTTTTGAATCTGGCAAAGATATGCATTGATCTTAATGCTGGAAATTCTGATCTAGGATTTATACTTAATTTTTTAAAAATTCCTCAGGAAAGGGACAAAGATTTTGAAAACTATAAACATGTAGATTCAAACACATTTTGATTATTCAGGAGTGATTTTTTTGGAGGTGTGTTTATGTTTCTGTGCTTTTGAAATGGAAGACTTCCAGAAAACCCACACCTTTGGTAGGAAGTTTGCTAACTTTTCCAGATCCTCCCAAAACATCCCTATCCAAATGGAATTATGAAAGTTTCCTATGATATGTTTGAGTGGAATATCATAATACCTGTGGAGATGATGCATCATAAGATTTCTGTTATTTTAGAGGACAGGAAAAGAAATAGTTTGACAATCAATGACATGTCAACATTCTAATACAAAAGCTACTTGTTCTGAGTGACATTCACTATCTGAATGTCAGATCAAATGCACTTTGTTCTATATATGTCACATCTCTACCCTTAGTCATGCAGTCATGGTACAACACTGTATGAAAGGAAAACAGTCTGAGAAAGCAATTCCAGCTTTTATAATAAGGGTAGGTTGGATTAAGTCTAACTGAATCAGAAGTGCACTGCAGCCACTGGGAGGGGAGATTGAAAGAAGGCATTCTTGGCACCTGTGAAAAATAGCAAAACAAATGTGCTTTGACCTAATGGAAGATTTAGGGAAGGGGGCTTGATTTGCCCATACAGCGTCTCTGCTCTTCCTTGTTCTTAAGCATTATGATTGAGTATTTAATTATATTGATCATGTACAATTTTTTTTTTTTTTTTAATGCTGCAGAATCACTGCCTCATTTAGTGGGTGGTGCTCAGTAAACAAGGCAGCTGTTCAATATTCCTTTTTATCCACTTCATTCACTGTGTGTGGTCTCATGCCTTATTTAGTTCACACAATCCCAAATCAGCCCTGGGTCTGGAATTATTCACCAAATAGTATGTGATTATGCAATTAAAGACTGTATCAAAACACACAAAAGGGTAGAATTAGGATTGCACACAGTTTAATTTAAGCTAGTTGAATTCCCTACATTTTGTGTCCTTGATTTTTCCACCTTAGTAAACTTCTTCATGTAGTTTTGTTTTTATTTTTGCTAAACTGAGGAAATGTCTGTGGTGGAGCCTAACAAACCTCAGTTACTAGAACTGCAAAATTGTGGCCTAATTTGTGAATGGTTTGCTATGTGGAGCTAAAAAGTCTTAATTCTCAGTATATCCCCATAAGAGTTTCAGGACTTTCTCTGCTGGGTCATTACTTGAGGCAGCAGCATCGTTATTTCCTATGCCCTTCTCCTCGTAGAGCCTTCTGAGAAACAACCTCACCTTTGCTGAAGGAATAAAAAAAGGCTCATTGTAGATCTTACCTAATATAACACTGTGCCTTACACAAGGAAACCCACACGGGTCTGGAGAGAGATGACACATCCCGTTCAACAATCCCTGGCCAGATGGGGATACCTCGGGTGTGATGGCATCCCTGATCACAAACTATGGCCAATGCTTGTGGATTACCAGGGTCACTCTTTGTTCCTCACTCAGCAAACAAAAGGTACAGGCTGACCCTCTATAATATTAGAGATAAAAGACTTATCCTGTCACCTACTTCATTTCCACTGCGGTTTTCACTCATTTTTGCCTTATTCCCATGTATGAGGGACCTTGCTGTTAGCGTGGCTGCTTTTTTCATGCTGCTTTTTTTTCCCTTCTATTTAATCCAAGTCTAATTATACCCAAGTATGTCTAATTATATCCCCTAATAGCAGGCTAAATAATTTCCAACCATTTTTGGCTTTTACCCTGTTCAAATATTTAAAACCAGGGCCAGAATCTCCTCTCATTTCTACTAGGCTATGCCAGCGAGTAAAATTTAGCTTAGACCAATGGAGCCACAGACTCACAGTAGTGGAAACGTGGTGCGAGAAGAGGGGAGCAGCTCATTCTCCAGGATAATTCTAGGATACAATCTCTTTGGTAATTGAGGCCTAAATGGGCTCAATTTGGCAATTTTCCATAACCCAAACTTCTGAGGCTTTGTGGGGTCTGGGAGAGAGAAGATGGAAGGGAGCAGGAGGATTAACTCATCAAAGGGTAAACTGATTATTTTGAATTTCAAGTGCAGAGGCTTTGGTAAATGAATGAACCGAGAGCTCCAAGCCCACACTTAGAAGCACTGATTTGTGGGCACTACAAAGGGCTAACTGTTAATTAATTATTGTCACATATGTTGTGTGGATTGTTAAACCACAATTATTTTACACTAGGGTCTAGCTGGAAACGTTACCCTTGTTCTTGCTTTATATGACCTGATGCAAGACACAGATGAACATTCATCTAACTTGTGCAAAGTAGCCTGTGTGTTGGCTGCTGCTCACATTTTTTTCCTCTTTATGTTGGCTGTCTTCCTAAATCTATTGCAAAACCCAGCGTCCTGCACTTACCACCACTGCCTCCTCTTCCTCCTGTTCCACCTCAAGCTATGAATACAGAAAGGCCACTGGATTTGCTACCACTTTAAATATTTAACAACTATGTAAATTTACTCCAAAACCACCCACCAAAGACCAGACCTTGCCAGTGGCCGGGAACTGTTCCCACAGAAGGAATCCTAAATAATCTCATTAACCAGTATCCAATATCAATTATCCCATACCAAAACTGAAAAGATAAAGTAATAGTAAAGGAGCCTTTCTGATGAATAGGAGCTGAAGTCCTTGTTTTGAAATAAACACAGCAGAATACTGGAAGTTCTTGTTTCCCATCTTTGCAGGGAAGGATTATCTCACAAATTTATTGGGAAATTACACCTTTGGAACAGGAGATTGAGGAAAAAGTCAATAAAAATAACTTTAGCAAACATTAAAAAATTTCTAGCTCTATCTTAGGAGCTCCTCTGGAGATTTCATAAAGATTGGTCTCCATGCATGAATATAACAGATTTGTTGAACAACATAGTATGAAAATATATGAAAAATACAGCATTTCCACTTGTGCCTTTGACTCAGACTGAAATGCCCAAGAATATATGGGTAAATTAGTATATTTTTAAATTTAAGTTAATTTTCAAACACAGATTTTAAAGAACTGTGGACTTTGTATCTTTCCTTTTTAAAGTATTTTTGTAAGAAGGTTTTGTAAGAGGAATATCAAACCCAAGCCTGAGGGTTGGGTCCAGTTTACAAAGAAATACATCTGGCACATCCCATTCCCTGATTGTCCCTCTCCAATTAGCCCTTAGTCAGGACCTCAACAAATACAAAAGTGTCACCTTCAGCTGACATTGACCCTGAAATGGAAATGTAGGAAACAGGGCACAATATCACAATATGTTTCTTCTGCTCTTCTCCTCTTGGCCTTGATAAATCTATGGTGTCACCCAGTACTAGCATTGTTTTATATTTATATTATATTCGATTGTTTGAAAAATTAATTTCTAGTCTCCAAATGAAGGTATGTGGACTGAATGACCAGAAGGGTGGGCACCCAACTGCTCTGAACCACTAACAAAGCCAAAACTCACTGAGATTTTCTCTTTCAGCTGCATTTCAAGCAAGGGACGTGGAAGAAGGAAGAAATTAATTACTTTATTGTTACATTAATAATTTTATCAATGTCTTTCATAGAACAGAATCATAGAATCAACCACGTCGGAAAAGACCTCCGAGATCATGAAGTCCAACCTTTGATCCACTACCACCGTGGTTACCAGACCATGGCACTAAGTGCCACAGCCAGTCTCATCCTAAAAACCTCCAGGGATGGCAAATCCACCACCTCCCTGGGCAACCCATTCCAATGTCTGATTATTCTCTCCATAAGAAATTTCTTAACTTATATCTAACCTAAACTTTCCCTGGCAGAGCTTAAGACCGTTATAAAATTATATTATTGTCTGTTAGTCTTCTTTGTAAATATAGTTATAAAGCGTTCCTACATGACAGGAAACTTGGAGTTGACTGTTCTTTCACAGAGAATTCCACAAATAACTTATTTTTTTCAAATTAGTTATTCAAAACTCACTGCTTTCTAGGGGAATGAAGTTGCAGAGCTTCCACTAGCAAACATTATTATTTGAAAAGGATTTTTTCTTCATCCTCCTATCCCAAATTACTGAAAACAACTCACTTGGAAAATATGGTAGCCCAATGTATTGGTGAGTGGCAAGGTTTTTGTTGGAGTGAGGCTACAGGGAGTGGGGGGGGGGGGCTTCTGTGAGAAGCTGCCAGAAACTTCCCCTCTGTCTAATCAGGTCAATGACCAACCAGACAACAACAGCACAAAGAGGAGTAAAAATATGTAGAAGCAACAACTCTGCAGATCCCAAAGTCAGTGCAGGAGGAGGGGCAGGAGGTGCTCCAGGTGCCAGAGCAGAGATTCCCCTGCAGCCTATGGTGAAAGCCATGGTGAGGCAGCTGTTCCTCTGCAGCCCATAGAGGTCCATGGTGTAGTAGATATTCACCTGCAGCCCATGGAGAACCCCATGCTGGAGCAGGGGAAGAGTTAAAGAAGTCCTCCCCCTGAGGAGGAAGGAGTGGCAGAAATGAGGTGATGAACTAACTGCAATCTTCAGTCCCTGTCCCATGGTGCTTCTGAGGGGAGAAGGAGGGAAAGAAGATCAGGAGTGAAGTTGAAACCGTGAAGAAGGAAGGGGTGGGAAAGAAGGTGTTTTAAGGTTTGTTCTTTTCACTGGCAATAAATTAGGCGAATTTCCCCAGATGGAGTCTTTTTGTGCATGAAGGTAATTGGTGAGTGACTTCTCTCTGCCCTTACCTTACAGCTTGCATTTGTGCTTCTCCGTGCATATCAACTTCCATTCAGCATCGTGGAGGTCTTATCTGGGAATTTCAATAGAATCCTATGATTCCCATGCACTACTTAACATGCATCTCACATACACTTTTCAAGTCTGGAGTGATTCTTTGCTTGAAGGTTTGCTCATAGTTCTATGGTAATTCCAAACTCTGCAAAGGATAACACAGATGCTTTAGTCTTTGAGTGAAACCTCTGCAGGTCTGCAGACTGTTAGTGACAGTTTATCAGCTCCCAATAAAACCAGTAGGTTTACATATGGATCATGATAAATCTTCCAACAATATAATACTGTGTTCCAAAACTTTGGGCTCTTCAATAACTGTGCACTATTTCATTTTTAAAAAGACTTCTTGTATTTATTCCACTCATAATTTTTACAGTTGGCATGGTAACTGCCTAAAAATGTGCTAGAGGCATTACAGCTCCAAGCTTTTCTTGTAGCCTATGATGCTTAATCAAAAAGTTTGCAATACATCCCGGTACTGTAAGTGGTAAAGCTAAAAATATTGCTCTCTTCAGAGCATAAACAACTGCAACATGCTTTCAGGAAAGAGTTTGTGCTTACAATGAAATGGAGAAACACCAACACTTACCCCTTTATCCACTTCTGCACTCCAGCAGTGTGCAGCAGTCCTGGAAGTCTTGAATGTCTAGTATTGAGTAAATGTTTCCCTTACAGTACTACATTCTTTTAAGATTGAAGTAAGTACGTAGTTTGAAAGAGTTTGCTCTCTTTAATATGTGACAAAGATGCTATTTAAAACCACAGTACTGCAAATGAATACACATGGTGGGATTAGCACAGAAGTGAATAGTAGCACTGAACTCATGGGGATGACTTACAATAGCAGTAACTTCTACGTTCAGCTACAGAATTTGGGTCCAACCTTACATGATTTTCAGGTGGCCAAATATTTCCTTAACAAATGACTGGTATTATAAATATTCAATATTTATAAGAAGACATAGATACAAACTTAAAGAAGGAAGATGGAGACTGTGAAACCATCATAGCACAATGCAGAAACCTGTAATGCCAATGGAAAGCTGACCTGCACGTCTTAGATAAATCTGCATCTGTCTAAAGGATGGAACTGGAACTAGGGCTATTATAACAACAAACTGTATGAACATGGAACATTCCTTGCTAGAGGAATGGCCTTGTCATCCTCATCCTAGAACCATTTTGTACATCTTATTAATACAATTCCTTGTATTAATAAGATGTACATAGTGGTTCTAGACTTTGCTTCAATACACAGGGCAAACATCTCCTTGTAGGGGCAATTGACAGCCCTCAGATCGCTTGTTTATGCTGGTAATGTGTGTGAGAATGTTGCCTATGGGCAATACATTTCTTTTTGGTACAATGGGTCTGTAAAACCAGGGATCACACAACAGTTTCCTTCTAGAAGATTACGATAGTCCAGCTCAACGCACCCTGAACTGGCATTCACGCCCTCAGCGTGAGGACAGAAGAACTCTCTGACACTTAACAAAGGTGTGTGTGTGTGAATTCTAGGGCAGTGAATTCTCTAGCATATAGCAAAAGTGACACAGCTATTTGCAGGGCCGGTTATCCCTCCTAAGATGCCGGTCTTGTTCTCACTCCTTTTTCTGAAGATTTTCAAACAAGAATATTATGTCTATTCCAGTGTAAGAAGCATGATTATTAGTGCACTGCTGGTAATGGTGGCGCAACCGATGCTGACTCTGAAATTGTTGCTTAGATTTGCTGGAAAAATCTTATGCTGCAAAGCCTTACCATTTTAATATGTGGCAATTTGAATGTTTTGATAGCAGTCAGAGGTGCTTAGAACTTCTGAGGATCAGGTTTCTTAGTGACTTGTGTAATTTTTGAAATTTGAAAAGCGGGCTTTGAAAGGTTTGGCCACGACACTCGGTGTTGTACTCTAATGAGAATAGGAAAGGCTTTTTGACTGTCATGTACAGCTCTAATGGGTGTATGTGTAAGCCTGTAATTTTATTTTTTTTTTCATGATCTGAAGTGACAATCTAATTGCAACAGAGGAAGGTCATTTTTATGGTCCCAACTTTTTGGATGCAGTTATAATTTCCTTCTCTGTACATCACAAACTTCTTGCAATCCCTTTGATAAGACAGGGGTAGAAGAAACAAGTTCCATCTTCCATAAACTGAAGTAAAGATATATCCATGAGAATGATGGTCTTGTGGAATATAAACACAGAGACACTTGAGATCTTCAGAGTGTTTAATAAGTTTACTTTTGTTAAGGAAACACTACGTGTTTGTTTGTGAGAGAAACCTTCATTCAAACATATCAAAAGTATGATTGTACTGCTGTGAGTTCAGTCTGTTTTTACAGGATTATAGGAACAGGCTCTTAAAAAACATACTATCCATTTTTTAAAGAAATCTAAATTTCTTTTAGAAATAATTTTAAGGTATTACTGAGTATCACATTTTCATAAGAAGGCATTATTCTGTTCTTCATTAAAGCTTTAAAACTGCTGAAAAAATACTATTTATTATTATTTCATAATTTTTTACTTTTTGAGCTAGTTTTCTAAAAAATAAGGGCCAACGTAACCATGATGCACTTACCTGTCTATATAATAACCCTCTTATTATCATTCTATCTGCCTGACTTCACCAAGAGGTTTTGGATGTATGGAAAAATTTCGGAGAAATAGAAACTTCAAAGTTATCATATTGCTAGAAGTGTTTTGAAAATACAGAACAGTGTAGGACAGAGTTTTGATGTCCCCAGTGGGAGTAAGGATGAAATAGAAGCTCAGTCCTGATTATGCAACAGTGCATCCACACTACAAAACAGAAGTGTCCCAACCATTACAGAAATTTCACTGTAAGACTGTGTCTTAGTTGATGCTAGATAATCTATTTATAGTTATAGTGCCTCACTGGCATGGTTTCACTGAGTTATAGCAAAGGCTGAGCTGGTCTTGAATTTTAATGGAACTCAGTTGAAAAATTTTCCTCTGTTTCCTGTTTATTGTCAGAAAATATCCCATAATTTTGTAAAGATGCTGATTTTAGGTCCATTTTGATTGTGTACAACTTTGTCTATTATAAATTTCTGTCCTGTGAGTGTGATGGACCTTGTGGAATTTGAGGTCTCCTGTAACTGTATGTGTTAGCAAAACCTCAATTTTATTTCAACACTTGGGTAGGCTGTTACCCAACCCTGGGGGGACATGGGCACCATTCCAGCTTTGAGCTCCATCCAGGGGAAAGGTATGGCTGAACTGGGACTTCAGTTGATGGTTCTGTGATTACCAGGGCTTGTAAAACCATTCAGTGGAAATTGTAAAAAAGGAACTTAAAGCATCATTTAAAATAGGCTTTCTAAAATGTAAGGTAACATCTATAGAGATGTTTTCATTATGTTGAGCTTCTGCCTCTACTGGTAAAGACAACATTTTAGTTTGTAGACAAGAGAGAACTAGATGGGTGTTCTGTTTTTCCAGATCTTGCCCAATTCACTTCAAAACCCTGAGTGTACAATTAGGTACTTTTGATTCCTAATATGAAGTCTCACCTTAATTATTGGTCAAATCTTACCAGGAAACCATTAAAATTATTTGAAGCCAATTTTAGAAATACAAATTACAAAAAAAATAAAGGATAAACCTAGAAGAAATGTCAATTTATTCTTTGGCCTTAGAGTATTTTTAGATATTTTGTCATTCCTCACTCTGTGCAACTACTGTTTCACAAAAATGAGACACGTTCTGCAGTTGAATTGCTCTTCCAGCAGAGGAAATTCCCAGGAGCTGCATGTTTAACACATAGGTTGAATTCAAGGTGGTAGATCCTCTGACTCAAATGAGACAAGATGGTGGCTTCCATGACAAGAAGAGACACAGTGATCCTACTTCCCCAGGAGTCTGAGTGACAACCTAATACTGAATAATCATAGACTTGGGATGACAATGCTTTAAAATCACTGCCTTTGATTTGCATACACTTAAAATACACTTAAAGTAAAACAAAAAACCCAGGATCTCCTAAAGGTTAAACTATTATGTTTTGAATACATGTTTTCCATTTAAAATATAACTTTATATATAGAATGTGTGAGATACTTTATCAAGGAGATTGCAATGGTTAATTTAACTTCTTCCTTACTTTGCAACTCTTTGGTGGCAATATTCAACTTAATTTATGTGGTTCAACAGTTAAGACTTTCTGTTAAGTGCTACCTGTGCTGCACTAGCCAGGAAAGCCTCTCTCCTTCAATGGTTCTGATTCCTGCAAGAGAATTCAAGATACAAACAGCCTCAGACCTTGAAGACACGTAACCGTGTCTATCCTTAAGATCAATGTGAAGTTGTTACATATATTAGTAAAATATGTGGATATGGGCCAGGGTAACATCAAGGGATGTTTGCCAGGTTCTGTTGAGCAATAAGGCAGGGCGTAGACTCTGATCCCATGCTTGGGTATGTTGCTAGGCACAGGGTAAAAGCTCTGCACTATCACTCAACAAGGTGTGCTGTCATTGCACAATAACTCTGTCCTGTGCACTGGGATGATTACAGAGTGCTATTTTCAGCGTGTGGAGGATATTTTATTTATGTATATTTTATTCTGCTGACATGCAGAGGAAATAGCTGCTTGGTAAATGTCATGTTATAGTAAGTGCATGGCCTATTTTTAGCTAGACAATAATGTGAAAGGTGCTGTTCTTTATAGGCCTCTATGGGTGTGCATGGTCTTGCACACAAAGGCTGGATGGAAGACTTTAAAAAATCAATGCCTTGTTCCTGCTATGAGCTGTGGGTATGCAAAATCCTACCTATGTTTGAGAGTGAGGAAAGAGGAGTTCAGCACTTTTCTACCTCTGAGACTGAAAGTATACCTATAGCAAAAAATTCCCAACACATTTTGTGAGGAAATCCAGGTTATGTAAAAAGATAACATTGCTCCTTGGAAACAATTTCTCATAGGAAGCAGCATGAAATTGTTTTCAGCTTCACAGTTATCTTGTTTGTTTTGCTAATCCTCACGAAGATTAATAAAGGAATGATGAGACAACAGCCAACTGTAAGCACAGGAAGCGACTATTGCCCAAAGCATCTGGATGTGATTATGTAAACACGATGTAATAAGAAAGCTGAGAGATTTAACTTTTGAAATCTCTTTTATTCCCTTCTAAAAAAAACACCCTCTCAGAATATTTACCTTATTCCCTGAGTATCCTTTGAGCTGCTAAAGTGCTGCAATTTTCATTGCAAGTTCCTTGCTACTATTGATCAATCTACCCTAGATTTGATCTTTTATCCAAATTTTTCCTGGCATGTATTCTGGTATCTGACCCTTTAATTTGAGAGAGACGTGTCATTAAATCTGAAGGGGACATTTTGTATCTAAACATTATATGTACTATTTTCCTCCTACCCACTGATAAATACAATCAACATTTTGAACATTTATTACGTGGTATGATTTCTTTGCCACTAAAACAGTGACCTCTTCCTTAGGAGAATGGAACACTCTTCACAGCAAGCCAGGCTAGTCACACCAGCTGACAACTTTGCTACTGGCTAAAATTCCCAAGAGATAAACCTTTTTAAAAATGTTTTTCTATCATATATAAATGCTAGCAATTTTAATATTAATTCTACTAGTTTTTAGCTGTTTTTCTCCCTCAGTAATTCCATTTTGTACAGAATGCTGGCTGTGCAGGTTAATTTTTTTTTTTTGGTCCTTTTGTTCAAACTACGGAGTCCAGTTTTACTAACACATTACCTTGAATCTGTACTTTTCATAAAATATATCCTAAACTCATTTTGACCTCTTTGTCGTTATCTCTCCAAAGATAGTTATGCAAGAGACATTGAGAAAAATGCAGAGGAAGATCAACTGTTCAGTAACTTAAGCACTTTATTAAAGCAAGAGGAATATGCACCTCTTCTGTCATTTTATACCCATCCAATAATGTAGAATGACAGGAGAGTCCAGAAGGGATAAAGGAGTAGGATTGATTCCTGTCTGGCACTTCTACAGCATCCCCTGTAATGAGCAGAAAATCCTGCTTAGCCTCAGAACTTGGTAGAACATGGTCATTGCAGAGGCCTCTTCCGTGAACTTAGGTCTCGTATTTTGGTAGTCCTAGGGTAGGTTACGATTTGATCAGGTAGGTTTGTTTCATGGCACCACCAAAAACATTTCTCTGGTGGTACGAAAAAAAGAACCCTCTCTTTTCCTCTAGCTTTTGCTGTTTAAGCACGGGGCTGAAAGAGCCACCAATGACACACACGAGGCCAAACACAGACTCTGTTGTCCTTTTTTTTTTTTTTTTTTTTATCCCAAACGAATTTTAGCTGAAATTTTCCAAAAGGAAATACATAAAACAAGGTTGAGACAGATGTCTGGCAAGGGTATTTTCAATTCAGTTTGTTGGAGTCTGATAAAGTTATAAACAACAAAAATCAAGGTTCCTCTTGACTAACATAGTTAGTCAACCTTAACATCAGACAGTCAACTAACTATGCTCATAATTGTAACAAGGAACTACTGAATGCCAGACTATTACATTTTTGCCCATATTTAGCTACAATAGATAACTGTGGGTATCAAGATGGGCAGCTGTTTCTTTGAATTAATATTGCCCTTTCTTTTTTTTTATTTATTTAGGAAAGATACCAAAAATGTTAAAAATGAGTAGTCATTTCTTACATAAAGCAGCAGCTGAGCAGTAGGTGGAGGAATGGTTGGTTGTTCCTACTCCTAAGCAAACACACATATAGTTTCATTTTTTAAATTAATTTTATTTTGAAGGCAAAAAATAGTGATCTTTAATGACACAGAGTTTCAACTGGTAAATCTTCTTTGCAGTTTTTCCTCTTTAATCTCTGAAAGCTGATGTAGTTCATCCCAATTGCCCACAGCATCAGCTTTAGTCTCTTGAAAGAACTTGCTCTCTTTTTAGTTTTCCTTTAATGTTTCGAGCCCTTACCAGAAATGGTAATCTTCTTAAGGTGTTGGCAGGAGCCACAGAATTCACCAAAACTAAAGCTCATGTCTAACCAAGTATCCCATTATCAGGACCACCCCAGTGATTCAGGTTTGTCACAAACACAGTATACTCCTTTATATGATTTTCTAGGATTAGAAAGGAAAGAGAACTTGGGGTATTGATTAGTCAGGTTAGGAAAAGGTTATCAAGATCATCGTACTTAAACAACACAATATTGTTGTTGTTTTGAAATACATTAAAGTCTCTGTTTATTACAGCTAGTCTGTAGATCGGGGTTATTTGATTTCATGTAGCCATTCTGGTGCTGGGTCCCATGTGATGTTGAGGAACTTCCCTTGGTAATTTATGACCAACCTTTGCCTGAACTCTCCTCTTTCTCTATGCTGGTACTGGGCCCTATGGAGATAGAAACCCCATGGGAGATGGGAGATACAACTACACCTCTCAGTTATAAACATTCCCCCTGCCCACGACTTTGCAGCCTCGATGTCCTGCGATACATGTCCCAGGCTGAGCTATAGAAACCTGGAGCTGCTACCCCACAATGGGATGAGGAAAGCAGAGCATCCCCTAGGACCTGGTCTGGGTATGGCTGGTCTGTCCTGCAGTAAGAGCCCAAAAATCAGGTATGAGTGTCATCTTCATTGTTTTTTTTTGGGGGGGGGTTGTTGGTTTGGGTTTGTTTTGTTTTTTGGTTGGTTGTGGGTTTGGGTTTTTTTTGTTTTTTTTTTTTTTTTTCTGGGAAGTGAAAGCCCAGAATGGGGATGGCTCTGGAAACTCTGAAGCATTTGGGTTGTTTCAGCAAAGGTTGGGAGTTGCCGTTGCAGCACCTATTGAAAAAACAGTGGTTTGCATCACAAGAGGGGGATGAGATATAGTGATACTTGAGCCAAGTCACCACTGCTTCCCAGCGCAGTTCAAGGTGTTGACTAGTCCCGGAGTAGCTGGCAACCCAGTTTAGGAAAGATCACTTCTTTCACCATCTTGTACAGTAGTGATTATAATCTGCCAGATGAATCTTTCCTTTCCTGGAGCAGAAATCTCTGTGACTGAAAGAAGATCATATTTGGAGGCTCCACAGTTCTGAAACTGGCTTATTCTGGAAATCTGCCAGTGTCACAGTCTGGCAAAGTAGAGGGATCAGAATTACACTTGCTAGTCTCATGAACTGTTGCATCACTGCTGCACGATGTTACAAGCTTTCGAGTTTAAGGGACAGCTCTTTACTTTAGTTCTAGTATTGTTTCCATTCATTTCCACATACCTAAGACCTAGAAAAAAATGTGCACTTCTCAAGCTTATTGCACCTTGAAAACATAAAACTTCTCTGTTCAATAGCCATTTTCCACCTTAGCTGAGGAAGCCAGGAGAAAAAGTACAGATGAAATCCCAGTAAGTAGCCGACTGGAGACCCACATAGATGGATATATTAGATGACAGCAGGTATTCATTCATGCCTTGTGAGACAGAAATAAAACAACCTTATGCTCATTTCCTCCCCACACCTCCACCCTTTTCTACTGTTCACAGAAAGGATTCCTTTAGTACACAAGTTATTTTAAGATCTTGAACAACTTACATCTTTTTCCATGTGTATAAATAACTCCACCTGTTACAGTATCACATATATGCGATCATTAAAACAGATGCAAGTAAAAAATAGTAGTCTACTACATTTCAATCTAAAAGTAATTCTAGGAACAAAGTAGATATGACACACAGGCTTTTCCTCTTTCAAAAAGATAAAGGGAATTCTCCAGTCTGAGGTGGATTTCCCAGTACCAAAAACCTATCATGCACCCAACAACATTTTAAAAGTTACTGAAAATTTAAAAAATTGGAAATTTTCTGTGGTCAAGATGTTGAAGTTCACAGACAATGTTTTGTCACTGCACATAGTAGGGATTGTAGAAGTGGTGCCAGGGATGCACTAAATTTGTTTCAGCTACACAAATTCACGTGTCCCCTTTTTACTGTTGCATCTGAAAAAAACACAGTTCTCCAGGAGTTCATTAATGTAGTGTTTTTCCCTCATTTTCCCATAGAGATCCAACACACAAACTGAGAAAGCTCAAAGTTATTTTGTGATAAAGTCAGCACAACAAATCAGAAGATGCAGTATCTGTGTCAAACTTTGCATGCTGTTCCTAACTACAGTGGAACAGCCACACTGCAGATAAGAGAGATCTGAGAGCAAACTTTGTGCAACTTGTTCCCAGTAAACTACACAGCCATGGTGCAAATGTGGTTATTTTTAAAGCTATATTTTGGCTTCTTTGTTTGGTGGTCATATCACATTTTCAGCACCTAGAAATCCTCCGCTTATGACAGTGTTTGAATGAAATGTTGTTACTGACGTAACAATTATCTCCTCACCCTGTAGCTTTCAAGTTATGACTTAATGTTGAGAAAACTGTGGGCTAAGTGAGTGAAATAACTTCAGTACCTTCAAAGGATGTGGTTAGAATAGTCTGCAGGGGTGGGAAGAGAGTTTTCCTTTGCAGTTGGTAGAGCAGCAACAACAGAGTGGCTTTCAATTGCTTCTGTATTGCAGCTCAGGGCTTTTAGCCCCTGTCTGCTGCACCCACACACGATCTGGTGCAGTCACTTAAAAAGCATATAGCAACCTCTCAGTTCAAGGAGCCCTTTCAAATCAAGCTTCAGTCACCCAGGGGGCCAGCAATCTGTAGAACCTGCTTTTTCTATCCTTGAGATGGAGTATCACATTGGCTCTGCTGCACTGGGACCACCCTATGCTCATGGTGGAGAAATACGATTTGCTTTTCATTAATTCTGTTACTATAAAAAATTCCTGTAGGATATTCTGTAGTTAGAGCACTGAATCATTTCTGAAACTTCCTATTCAAATATTTGTTTTATATGGCAATGGTATTAGTAATGTGCAAGTTTTATGCACTGCTATTTCCTCCCACACCCATTGAAAAATAACAAGAGCCAGCCTGTCAAAATAAGCATGTCAATTATAGATCAGCTATAACATGCTTCAAATAGCCAGTGTTCCAGCCTAGGTGATACTCTACAACTTCTCTTTCCCTCTGCTTGCAAAACTGCACAGTCCACAATTCACCAAAAAAAGCCTACAAACTGCAGTCTGGAATTACTCCATGTCATTAGAAATGCTTAAACTGGGTGCTTAACAATGGATAATTTTCTTCTATGATTGATGGAAAGAAACAGAAAACTTCTTTTTAGCTCACCTAGGATTGAACTTACCCTTAAGGAGGGCCATTGCTGACTGCTGATGGAGCCCAAGGTGACTGATTTCAGCTTAAGTGCTTGTTACATACTTCATTTTCAATAAGAAAAGGAGCCAAGGCTACCTCTGAACCACCAAAAAGCTTGCAGGACAGCTAAGCTCTCTTTCTAATCTATCCTCTTTCCACAGACTGAATCCATATGCTGCCTTGAAGGTTGGCTCTGACATTACTGTCAGCCACTCCCGACACTGAACACTAGTACATATATGGCCCTGCAGGCTACATTCAAAATTATCAGCAAATGGGAGTAAGTAACGTGTCTGCAATGTTTGCTCACGTTGGGTAACGAAAAGGAAAACTGACTCTGAGGAGCTTTATAGGGGCCTTATGCTACAGTAGGACTGAGTAATAAAATGGCAGAGGAAAGAAATCCAATGTTGATAAATGCAAAACAGTTCTCAAGGGGGAAGATAACCTTAACTGCATGACCCAGCAATGGGCTCTGATCACGGAGGGGACACAGAAACCTTGGAGTCATTAATACAGCCACAGTCACAAACTGTCACATCCAGCATAGCAATTAGTAGTGATCAGAAATGCAAGCTGGTATCTATAACTATCAGAAAGAAATACAGAACGAACAGTATGCTGCTATAATCCATACAGCTGCTGTATCCTGAATATTGAGTAGGATTCTGGTTTCCTATCCCAAAGGGTATAGCAGAAGCAGAAAAGAAACAGTGAAATTAGATATTTTATAAAGGAAATATTAAATAGACTGAGATTCTTCAGCTGTGAAAAGAGATGGGATATAAAACACGCTCTATAAAATCATGAACAGCAGGCAGAAAGTAAGTACAGAATTACTGTTTGCTGTTTCTTCTAATACAGTAACGAGACGGTATCAAATGAAATTAGGA
Organism: Oxyruncus cristatus; assembly: GCA_013399855.1. NCBI lineage: Eukaryota > Metazoa > Chordata > Aves > Passeriformes > Cotingidae > Oxyruncus > Oxyruncus cristatus. The sequence continues at coordinate 255,286 of VXAY01005267.1, read as the reverse complement.
GGCTTGAATGACACAAGTTCAAACAAAGAGCTACTTTTTCATATATACAATTAAGTTATGAAACGCCTGGCCGCAGGATGCTGCTGTTGCTAAGAGCACACGAGGTTCAAAAACCAAATGAGAAGAATTTGCGCTAGAGAAATCCACCAATGGGTATCAAATAGAAAGGCACTGCTGCTGGTTCAGCAAGCAAATGGGTTGCAAGTCACTGGGAGACGAGCTGGAGAGACCACTATGAGGGTGTGCCATTACATGCTTGCGCTCTCTTGTCCTCTGCCACGGACATTTGCTATTGCCCTGTGTGTGAGAGAAGGCACCGTGTGAGATGGACCATTGGTCTGACTTTGTAAGGTCATTTTATGGTTTTAGTGTACCTACAAAACTCCTACGCTTGAAGAGGAGAAAAGCTCATTTTCAGTAAGATCATATACCTTTTTGTCTGGTTGATGTCATCACTTAAGTAAATGGAGGGTAAAAAAATGCTCATGGAAATCCAAACAGGAAGCACTTTGCAAACAAAGAGGCACAGGCTGGTGCCTGCAGAGCTGCTACTCTTCATGCTCCATGGGATCTGAAAGACCTCTCCTACCTTCAGCCAGAGCACAGATGCAGAAGGACAATGAAATTATTTTTTTTTCTTCTTCTCCATATTAGGACAGATCTGATGCTTATCATTTGAAAGCTGTGACACACCTGGCCAGCAGCAGCACAGCGCTGAGCCAGAATCATGACAGTAACTCTCTCTGGGTAATGTTCTAATGATACCCAGGCCAGTACTCAAGAAAAACTCTCCGATTTTAGTGCTCTCACAGACTTCAGTCTTCAGTGCCAGCAGCGTGGTCACACTGACAGTATAGCATGAAGCAAGGCTTTGTTCCAAACAATCCAGAATTGGCTCATCTAACCAGCCCTACCTCTCGGTGTAGGGTGACCTTCCCTATTAGCCTTTTAAAAGCCTTTCACTATATATGGCACTTTCAGTCTTGGCAAGATAAATCTGAAGGGAGAGCAAAGGGATGTCTCATGATGCAAGTACTAAAGTATTCTTGGATTTCCAAGAAAAAATACACAAAGCAACTTCCTGACTCAAAGAGAGCTGTATCTGGCATGGGAAACTTCTACAGTAGACCTCATCCTGACAGGGAAGTATTAATCACAAAATTTAGAGTTTGCTTAGGTGGAAATAATAATGACTTGGTTGTATGTTTTCTGTGCTTTTAAAATGTATTTTACATGTTTTACAGACAAGCAAGATAAAGTCCTACCCAGTTAAATTTACACTTATTGCCTTGGAAGATCCTGTTTCATAAAGCTGAAAAAAATAAAGGGATGTATCAACCAGCCTGCAGGAGAAAATTTAAACCAACAAAATTGTGAATAATAATTTACAGCAACTCAGAAAAATTTCATTAGGTCTTCAAAAAGCTACAATTAAGAAAGATGTGCACACTGCCTAAACCCAACATCTGTCTGAGGAGGGATTGGAAGAAAGCAAATATTTTGCCAATACTTCTGTAGACAAAATAGAACAACCAGGTAATTATAGGCCTGTCAGTTTGATGTCTATTCCAGGCAGAGTGACGGAGTTGCTGATAGGAAAGTCAATTAATAAAGTATTAAAACAGTGCAATTTAATTAATGGCAATCAACACAGATTAATGGAAGAAAGATCTTATCAAATTAATGCGCTATTTTTGTAAGACTAAAAATATGGTGAATAAAAGGAATTGTGGTAATATTTTATACTTCAACTTTGGATGTATTTGCCATATAGCACTATGAGAGATTCTGACAGACATCAGAACTAACATGATGAACACACTTAGACAACCAACTTGTTTTAAAGCTAGCTAGTGTGGGATATAACAACCTAACCTAACGTTGGGCTCAGAGAGTGGGTTCTGCGTATCAGCCTTGTGCTTATTAACAATGCTTCCAGCAATGAAGAAGGAGGCAGTGCCTTTGCTAATTATACTTTCTGATGAACCCAAATTTAGAAGCGTGCAGAAGTGGGCAATGCTTTTTTGTCATTGCTTGAGGAGCAGGTTCAAAAGAAATACCAGGTATTTCCATGTAACCCAACATAAAGAATCTATTTAAGAACAAATATCTTAGGCCTTACTTCACATATGAGGAGTTTTTCTTTGGGAAATCGAGACTGAAAAATGAACTGTGGGTGCTGGTAGATCACCACTTGAGCCCCAGAGCCCTCCGAAATCATGTTGCTGGAAGGGCCATGAAATCTTTTTCTATGTGTAGAGGATAGCACCAAAGGGCAGTAAAGGGCTTATGTGCATTTGACATCGATAAAGATACTGGAATAACGTTGGTCCTGATGTCAGCAGCTCAAGAGGGATGCTGTCGGTAGTTCAGGGAAGAACCACAAGAATATGAATCTAAAAAATGGCAGTAAAATGGAGTGACTCCACAGGGTAAGTATATTTATATTTAGTATATCAAAGCAAAAGTTGATTATGGTTTGTAAGTGCTTTCATGTGGAATGAACGCTATCTAATAGGGGAGTTTTCACTTATAAAAATACACAAGAAAATCCAACGGAAAGCTGAAGGCACATTATTTCAGTTAGATTAAGAATAGGAAACTACTGCAAATATTTACCATTCTCTGTGATAAGGTGGATGTCTTTTCTGTCTAGTCCTTCTCAGGTCCTGCTCCTGTTCAAGAAGAATCAATTTCAGGTAAGGTAATGACCCATGTTTTAGAGTCAGAAATGGCCTTAAGGTGGTTTATGCCCTTTACATCTGTGAGTGAAGCTGTAATTGTATCAACATACATGTTTAAGTAAATAAAATAAAGATATTTCTGAATGAAGAAAGGGATCCAAATTTAGCCAATAGGAGTTTCCCTGCATCAAGAAGTGCTTCATGAATGATGGGGGTGGTGTTTCTCTCTAGCTCTGCTTTGGGAACCTGCTTATTTTTCAGTGCTACCCAAAAAGCTGGCAACACAGGATTACAATGAGGTTTTGGAGAACAGCTCCTGGAAGCACATCCAGTTGTCATGTTTCCATCTCACATTTGCCTCCACCAGCATCATGCTGATGGGTGCAACTGAGGAAGCAAAATCTGGCTAAGAGGGATCTGGTTCAGGTCATGCACTTGTCTGGAAAAAAAATTACGAAGGTAACTTATTCCTCGAGCACAAAATGAGTTTTATACACCCCTAAAAGAAAGGAGAGCTTAATGGCAACTGGCTGGAGTGTGTTCAATCCTAAAATGTTAGGAATAACTAGTCATAATATTTCATATCTTGGCTTACATACAAGGGTTTCCCTGGAATGTGCAAACATAGCACTTTTCTCCCTGATCTTACCACCATGGCTGTGCTCTACTGACCAGGCCCATTACAAAAGAAATAAGCCCCCGGCTTTTTCTTTTCTTAGCAATGCCAGTATAGCTTAAAATATGGGAAATACAAAAGACATGGCACTTACATCTGACCTGTGAGGGAGTGTTTTTCCTCTGGTAATTTCACAAAGCTAAAAGAGGGGGATGTTCAGAAGAGATTTCGACATGTAAGATTCATTTCCATTAGCAAGGGTTAACATTGACATGGATATACATAACACAACCACTTTTTAATTTCTGGGACTGGTGCCATCTGTGAATAATGAGAGTCAGTGGTAACAGAGAAATATAAGCTCTAAGTGGGGGAGCCAACATCCCACAGCCTTGACAGTCAGATTTGGAGGGCACAGTGTTGTGATTTAGGAGGTCAATTTGCTTTTGCTTATGTTATCTGAGACCATCAGCAATGCATCCAACATACAGATGGAGATTTGTAAACTACCATGAATGGTTAGACTGGGAACATACTGTGGTCACAGCCTCAGCTAAGATCTTGGGATGTAATACTATTGCTTTGGAATATCTAATAAATGGGATCCCGAACCAGAGACAAAGGTCACTGATTCCTAAGCTGACGAGTGCTTTCCTCTGAGGCAGAACATTCTCCTATACACAGAGACTTGTTCTGAGGACAAGTAAGATACTTCTTAGGTCTCAGATGAATAAATATCTGAAAGCAAACCTCAAAACACTTCAGTTAACAGCTTTTTTTCTTTACAATTTCTGTACAATATAAATAGAAGGCACTTTGCAGAAATGTTGGACCTGCTTCTCTCTATCTCATTTAACTGGCTTCTGTACATAAATTACTTTTTGAAGGTTTTTTTTTTTTTTATTGCACTGTAGTCAGTTGTAAATCTTGCACTGAGTTATTCAATAACACCTTTTCTTTTTGTTTTCTGAGTGAAGAATGAAGCCTAAGGCTTAATTCTGACTGCAGATATGGCACATAGGTATTTATCCTTATATACTTTACTGTATCCTTATTTCACACACATGTAAGTCCCATACGTGCAGTTCATGCAAAGGTACATTTCTTGTTCAAGTTACCTCTTGACAGCAACTCATTTAATAAAAAAAAAATGGACTCAGAGACCAAAAGTCAGATTCATGAGATTTTTTTAAAGAACAGATGCTTGTCTCCATGTCTTTGAATTGCCCTCTTTGATGAACAGAGGAAAGACTTGTCCCTTTACTGTCCCATGATTCATCACTTTTCTTAGCCTTCCTTACTCACATAGTATAGTTCTAGTGTAAATGATTACCAAAAATTATTACAAAAAATAGAAAAAACCATATCCAAGTTGGCATGGGGATCCAGCCTTGACAACTAGTGGGAAGGTACTTGCAAGTATATTTTGAGCTAGCTACTTGGATTAATTTTGCTGAAATGAGACTTTCTTCTGAATATGACAGTTCTCAACACTTAGTAGTTGTTTAATGGTCCCATTAGGCTCAGCCCTAAACTTCGTAAATCAGCAAAAAATAAAATTAAAGTCTTCAAAATTTATTACTTCAAAAATTATTACCCTTTTTGTTCTAGCTTGTGTTTGTACATCGCTGATAATATATTTTCTGTAAAGGGACAAGGAGCAGACTGACCTGGAAAAGGAAATCTTTTAAATGTAGAACTGTCTTTGATCACTCACAAGACTTTTGCTCTGATCTAAGCTCATTGACATCAGTGAAAGAAAGACTGCTATTGGCTTGGAGAGGAGGGTTGGCTCCTGTCCACACAGTGTCCATATTCACAAAAGCAGATGTTAAAAGATAGATTGAAAATCAGTCTTACAGAAAAAGATACTTTTCTTTGCACAAGCTCACATTTATGACATATTTGTCACTTAATTTTTTCTTCATCTCTGAAACAGGAAACTCCAATTTCTGTACCTATTTTTGTTTTTTTTACCTGCAGATAAACAATGGATACAGAATAGGGGAGAGTTTGGTGTATACTTTCCACAGCATGAAAATCTAAGGCCTTCTCCACAGACTCTTTTGGGACATCGAAGAATAGGAAAAAGGAAAATAAGGCTTCAGGAAAACACACCCCCAACTGCATTTCCTTTAAAAAAGAAAGGAAGAGAGTTCCAGAGAGGGAACTCAGCAGTATAGTAATGGACAACGTCATCAAAGAAGTGGGTATTTGTAGAGTCTGTTTAAAAGATAAAGAAACTTCTAATTGGACTGTCTCTCTTGGTGACAGTTTCCAGACAAGGTAGATCAGCACAATGAAGTCCAGAGATCAAAAGTCACTCAGTAAACAGCCCTAGAAGGAATCCTTCCCAGTTCACTTGGGGGAAAGAAGACTATCTTCATTCTGACGTGTTTAAAGAAAGATCATGGGGAGCTATGATAGTTTTGTCATATGCCATTCTGCTGGCTACTTCTTTGGTACCATTGATTCAGTAAGCATTTTACAGTACATATTCAGAAAATTTCTCTCATTCAATTGAGTGAGAAAATATAGTGAAACAGTATTTGCCACTACCAACATAGTTTATTTCAAACAAGAGTTTCTAAATACTGTGAACAGGACATTTAACCTTGGACCAGCCAACTGCATCCCTTTAGCCCCAACTTTCTGGCTGATGTGTTTCAAGTCACACATCTCTTCTCATTTGGTTAAGCACCACAGCTACGGGAGACTGGCAAGTGTTAGGCATAACTTCACTCCTGACTAAGTCTTCAGATTTTGATCCAACTTGTATGACCTGATTCCTTTTTACATCTCACATGATATATGTTGATCTAGCTCTACAACTTCAACTGACTGACACAGACTTAGACTAAAACAACAGGCAGAGGATTATGTACACCTAATATCTCTATGAAGCACATAAAGCAGTTTGCTCATTCAGAGCTTATTCCTTTAACATTGGACTAAAATGGCAATATCTTCATTGACATATTTTTGAGAGCAGAAGCAAAGTTTACAAAGTGTTAGGTTTGGGGAAGGATGAAATAGAAAAGGGAGTGAAATAATTAACATATTCTGAAATAGCAAACTCACCCCATGAATAGATGACTGTCATTCCACACTACATGTATCCTTCTATGCCTCTTAGGGTAGATTTAAATCCAGAACCCAAAATTTATAATCTCTTCCTTCCAAACTTAAGTATTTATGGCAAGGGTATCCCATTCTACCCTGAATTACTTCTTCAGACTTGGATCGTGATTCTGGTTGGAAACCCCTGAAAAAAATCAGGAGTTTCCAACCAAAGGCTTAGGACAAACTAGACTTTTCATCCCTTTCACCTTTCACTCCTTTCTCCTGTTGGGTTTGGATGCTCTAAGTAGCCTTTCCAGAGTTGCTAGGGACTGTGGTTCCAGCTGATGCTGGGTAACTAAGAAAGTTAAACAGAAAGCATTCATCTAGAGAACAAAGGTTGATGCAAGAGCCTCTCTCATGTTTTGTCATAGTCAGAAGGAGCATGCAGCAGGACAGGAAGGGAAAATTGTGTAAAAAGCCATCTACTAAGAAAAGAATGTTTGATTTGGATCACAGGATGTGATACTGGAGAATGTATTGCATAACTTTATGGCTTGTCCTTATTTGCAATGATTCAGTATCCGGCACTGCTCATCCCATTTCTAAAAATGGTATTGAAAAGTTACAGAGTACTCAGAGGTGATGGGAATAAGTGAGGAAAGGGAGTAAAACACCTCTTCATTTTACAGCAAATAGCAAACACTGGGTCTGCAGGTCATCCTACAGGTTGTTCAGAGCACTGGTTCCATGTCCTTCCTCAGTACTCAAGTGACATTCACCAGGTCAAATCTTCTCTGTTGTCAGAGGCTCAACTTCTCCATGCATAACTTAAGATCATGACAACCCTTTCTTAGTGATATTTATCTTATAACTGTATAACAGGGTAAGTATAGCTCTTAGTGTGGAGGACAAGATATGAGCTTGGTGCCGTGCCGTGGAGAGACAGCTACTCCTCACCACAGCCACTTCTGAAGCCTCCCCTGCCAACTGCCCCTAACTGAAAAGTCCCTGCAGCCTCTTTGGAGCCCCAAAAGCTCTCTGCCCCAAAGGAAGCACCTCCAGGACAACCTTATCCATCAGGGTTATTTCATTATTACCACGCTTTTTCCCATCCCTTGAAGAGAGGCATCACTCAAACCCGCAGGTGTTCATCCCAAAACAACCCTTCTAATATTTCTGATCCTCCCCTGTGCAGATGTGGGGAAAGAGAAGTCAAGACACGAACAGTCCTCTCAGCGCAAGGGGGACAGAGCCGTGCTCTCCTCACAGTCCTGTTCTCTTCTTACCGTCGTGTCTTTTTCTTTGTTTTTTTTTTTTTTTTTTTCTCTCTTTTTTGATAGAGAGGTGTGAGTATTTGGCTTGGTTTGGGGTTTTTTTCGGTTTTATTTTTTGGTTGTTGCTTTAAATAAATTAACTACCATACAAAAACTAGGGACTAAATGTCAGGGTCGTTAGGAGTTCAGAGAGCCGCTCATCAAACTTTAATATATATCCAAACTCCTGTTATTTAAACAAAAAGAGGACAGAGCGAAAAAAACCCAGCAGCCTGCAGTGGTGCTGGGCGGAGACAGACCGGCCTCATTCATGGCTTTCTCTGTGAAAAGGTTTACGTTTTCCCCTTGTCTCCCACTCTTCCCCCCTCACCCCGTGCCACCCCCGTTTTAAGTTTGGGACGAATTAAGACAAGTCGGGAGCCTGGAGAACTCCTCCCACTCGACAGCACCGGGAAACAACCCCTTATGCTCCCTTAAGTACGCGGGGACCGGCGCTGCCCGGAAAAAAACGATTGCTTCATTGAGAAAAAAAAAAGCCGGCCCGCACACGCGACACTGCACCGGCCCCGCGCCCAGCGGCGCGGTGGACTCTGCTTTTAGGGGCAACTATACCATCATCGTTATTCCTATTTATTTGTTTGACATTACAATTAACAAAATCATCTCAGCCCCAACCGCAAGAGCAATCCCCCGGGGAGGCTGGACCTGCCGGAGCTGTGCCAGCGGGGGAGCCGCAGTCAGCATCACAGCGCCGGTGAACACGCATACCCCGGTACACACACACCCCAAAAGCTCCAACCCGGCGGGCCGCCCCCAAGCCCTCGGCTGGGCTCTGCGGGGCTGCAGAAAGACGTCTCACCTTGTTTACCCCGAGCGCGGCGGCCGTGGGGG
>VXAY01005267.1:201734-245888 GCA_013399855.1 Oxyruncus cristatus | reverse complement strand
CTCCGCTCCGCGCCGCTGCGCGCCCGGCCGGCGGCGGGAACAAAGGGCCGCGGGCTGAGCGCTCTCTCCCTGTGCCCAGGACGCGGCGCTGAGGCTGGTCGCCCGCCGCCGCCGCGCTCCCGCTCCCGCCCCCCCCGCCACACAAAGGCAGCCGCAGCTGGACGGGCGAGGAACCGCGCTCCACGCCAGGGCTCCGGTGCAGCGTCTCGGCTGGTCTTCTCCATACTCATGAACATACAAAGGTCAACCCCTATCACGATAACACGATATGGGAGACCGCGGAATAAAACCCAGGATTTTGAGGAGCTCTCGTCCATACGGTCCATCGAGCCAAGCCAGAGTTTTAGCCCGAATCTAGGCTCGCCGAGCCCGCCGGAGACCCCGAACTTGTCGCATTGCGTTTCTTGCATCGGGAAATACTTATTGTTGGAGCCTCTCGAGGGAGACCACGTTTTCCGAGCCGTACATCTGCACAGCGGCGAAGAGCTGGTTTGCAAGGTAATGCTTCTCCTTGTTCTCCCCCCTGGTTCGCCGCTGTCGCGCGTGGGTTTCCCGTATCTCGCAGGAGGGCGAGCACGGCCGTATACCTCAGTTACTGAACACGGGAGAAACAAAAGACAGGGAGACAGGATTAAAGGCGCATCCTGTAACTTTTCCCTCTCTCCAGACAATAGCCACGTTATAGCGGTGGCCCAGAGCCAGCTCTGCCTTCTACCCCGGGGGATATTCTGGAAATAGCCGTTTTTGAAGTAGGTTTTAACGTGAGTTCAGATCAGGCGAAAGCCTCATCTTCCCCGCTCTCACTTTTCAAAATGGAGTAGGGAATCCCCAGCTAATTTTAAGGTGTTGGGACCTGCTGGCTTCCTCGATTTTTTCCTGACCCCGATTCTGTGAGTTGGGGTATGGAAGAGGATGGAAAAGCTGGGAGCGAAGGGGCAGATTGCCGTTAGCTTTGTCTTAAAAGTGATTTAAAAAACAGGAACCACATCTAATTAATCAGTTTGAGCTCGCTCACGGTGGAGGTTGTTTGCAAACAGCATCCTCCCCCATTGCACAACTGAGCAAGAATAAAACCTGTACACCTACGGTTTTTAGAAGTGCAGACAAAATAGCTATCCCCCTCTTTGTAGCCTGCTGGCTTTTTCGGCGTCCTCCCAGTTTACTCCTGCTGTTCAAAGGTGAGCTGTGGGAAAAAGAAACCCACATACGTACACATCTGTGGAGGGATGTTTTTCTCTTTTCAAGCTGAGGGAATGTTATCCTTTGTTTCTAAGTTGTGATTGTCTGTAGTGAGCCAGACTTCTGTCCAGTAAGCTGAAGCAGTACCCGGTAGTAGTTTTTATAGCTACGTAGCAAATTGCAACCTTGCTGCACATGCTGCAGTGTTTGTATTGTTCCCAAAACACGGAATGATGCCATTTGGCAAATTTCTAGTGTCAAACTAACTGCAAGATGGAAAAGTAGACATATTACAGATTATTAGTATTCCAGAGATTAATAATAGTATTGCTTATTGTTTCATACTTTCTCATACTTGATTCATAAAAAGTTATGGACTAGCCTGTAGCAGAAAAGTGAAAATAATTGCTCCTGCTTGCTATCTGTAAAGATTGGAGTTCAGAGGGCAATTTAAATATGCTTACTGGTTGAGTTATAAAACCTGATGTTTAGGCTACGTAGGACTTTGTGTGATTATTTAGGGTAAAAAAGGCCCTTTACTTTGCAAAGGACTAATACTGCATGCTGAACTGAATGCTTTGTTGCTAAACTGAAACAGAACATGAGAATTCTGAGAATGAAAGCCCAGCTTGATGCAGTAGTACAGTGATGCACTCTAGGACCTTGACATCTTTTCATGAAATAAACAGATCCCACAAAGCTGCTGCTCTATATGAAATTCTAGGTGAACTTGCATAGCAAGTGGTAAAGCGGGGGCTATGCGCTTCTTTGTTTCCTGTTTGGTTTGCAGGATTAAGGCACTGTTTTGATAACAGTATGAACAGCATAACTGCAGCTCAGAAAGAGTGGACTGTTATTTTTTTTTTCCTTCCCTTTAAGCTGTATGTTTCTGAGCTGATCCTGACATTTGAACAGTATCAGTTTTTCCATATGTACGAGGCACTACTAGCTATGCTCCAAAAATACGATCTTTGCCTGAATTGCTAGTTTGTGAACACGTAGTTGTCAGTCCTGAACTCGGCTTAATGCATGCTTTAAAATGCCTGCAGTATTGTGACAACTATTTGTCAAGTAGCCTACTGGAAGAGACCTGCTCTCTGGTATCTTGTTGAAGATGCTCTTAGAGATTGCTTGCAGAAACATTGGGCTGGATAACAGACACATACTGATGATTCTCAAGATTCATTTGGCTGCACCCACTGACTGTACAGATGCCGTTATTTGCTTCAAGGCTCTGTGGCATCCAAACAATGGTAACTTCTCACTTCCAAATCCCAGCGAGAACTGAATCAAACTGCAGCTTATTGGACATTTTCTGAATTGAGGCCAGGGATCTTAAAGGCTGGGATACAAAGAAGCCCTTTATAAAAGGTATTCGAGACTGTAGCAGTATGATAGCGCTTCCGTCTACCCGCTTTCAAACACAGTACTGGTACCTATCCAGAACTACTTATTTAACATAGTTTGAGAACCACAAAATGTAACTAATTTACATCAGGATAATCTGGTTAGGAGAGAATTCTGGAAAGAGTTTTTTTCACATGAGGGTTTGAGCTGCATGAATGTTCCTGCTTAAATTTTATTTTATAACAGCTGCTTTGTAGAAGAGCCGTTCACTTACAGTGTAGTAGTTACGAGTTTTGAGATCCAAATGTCAATGAATTCTCTTCTGGAATGAATTACGCACCAGGGATTTTAGCAACACCCCCTCTCTGCCCTGGTTCTGCGTCCCTGGCGCACCATGTCACCAGAACGCCTCGGTGCTAATCCTCCCCCAGTAAAATGTGCAGGGGTTGTTTGGCAGTCTGCCTTTAAGGCTGTTTTTCCCTGTGCCAGAGTATGGCAGCACAGGTATGGGGTGAGGGGAGAAGGAGATGTGTGAGGAGGGGGTGTCCCGGTTTCCTGGGGTTTGAGTCCTTTGCTGTGGAAGGAGTTTGCTAGGATTGTGCTCTGAAGCATTAAATGACTCGTGTTTTGAAGCCTCGGGTAAATTCTGATTGAACTGTATCTCTTTCGCTCAGTTTTGAAAGCTTTTTAAAGCTTTAGAGAAAGCAAGGAGAGATTTGCTTCTTGGAGAGGATACAAATACCTGGTATTGATTCACAAATGCTAGAACATAGAAGGAAAAAAACCCATTGCAGTTTAAAACAGTGGTTAGAGAACTATACCAGTTCTTCATTTTTATGTTCCGTTCAAAGGACACATGACTACCTTAAATTCTTTTTACCAAAGTAACAAAACACCCACGAGTATGTTACATATTAATCACGTCTTTATGCTGGTGGAAATGCTGATTCCTTGCTTTGTAGTCCTCTGGATCAGGTATAATAAAAGTCACTCATATCGATACTTTGCTCGTAGTCTCTTTTAGCACACTGACTTCTGTTACTCTCAATGAAGTCTTTCCTTTTCTTGTAATGTGGTCTTTTCTCAATTGACTCAAATACTGGTTCATTCGTCATCACTAGATTATAGTAACTTTTTATTTGGGTTTCCCAGCAGCTTTTTTAATTCTTACAGCTCATTCATAAGATCAGTGATAACATACTTAGTAGTAAAGGGACACTTTGATTTAAATGGAGCACTTGATTGAAATGCAGAGGGTTCAGGGTGGTTTTGTCTTTGCCTTTTGAAGGATGTTTGTCTGCGCTCCAACAGGCAGAGCTATTTCCCGGGTTGTCCTTCTGATCGTATAAACAGCCATTGTGGAACTGAGACTTGGAAAGTGAAAGTGACTTTGCTGTTTGTCAGAGATGAAAGAAAGGCAGGAAGTAAATAGGAATAGCAATAGATGGTACTTTAAAGCTGAAAATCCTTAAGGCTTTAATGGGTTAATAAAATCAAGAGAGGCAGGCGTGTGTATCAGGGTGGATTTAATGTGACAGCTTCTCTCAATACAAAGCTACTGGCTGTATTTTCTATGAGTTTATTTGGATGGAAAACAAAAGATGAACATGTTTTCTTCTGAGTACTGCCCTTATACACCACTGGTCTTCACAGCTTAATTTAGATTACATTCTAAATTTCATCAGCTGCTAGCTGATGAAACTATGCTTTCTACCAGTTTTGAAGACTAGCCTTTCCTGTCAAGGTTACGAGTATTTTTTTTGTGGGGTTGTACAGTCTGTTTTGTCTTGTCCTCAGGACCGTGAGCTTGTGACATCCTGTTTACACTGGTGCAGCTTCAGCAGCAGCCTAAACTGTCCTTAGAGATGGTTCTATTAACAGAATTAGATGTACCATGACTTCACCGTCCTTCATGTTGGTAACCCTGACTTTGCTGTCATTGTTCTGCAGGTGTTTGATATTGGCTGCTACCAGGAGTTATTAGCACCATGTTTTTGTCTGCCTGCACATAAAAATATCAACCAAATTACTGAAATAATTCTTGGGGAGACAAAGGCGTATGTGTTCTTTGAAAGGAGCTATGGGGACATGCATTCGTTTGTTCGTACCTGCAAGAAGCTTAAAGAAGAGGAGGCAGCCAAACTCTTCTATCAAATAGCTTCCGCTGTTGCACACTGCCATGATGGTGGACTGGTACTTCGAGATCTCAAGCTGCGAAAGTTTATTTTCAAGGATGAAGAAAGGTAAGAGTCTCCTTTAGTTTACAGGTGGTAAACTTGTCAGGGGGTGCCCGAGGTCAAACATTCAAAGTTGCAGGACGTTGTGCCCTTCGTTGTCGCTCTACCAGTAGTTTGTGGTACGCTTTATTTTCATCTGCCACCTGATCATGGGGTGGATGTGCCATTTTACCTTCTGGCTTAGGTTTTGGAGTAAAGTAAGTATAGAGTGATATTGTCATCAGTGCTTGGCCTCTGCATCTCCACTTAGAGGAGTACCCTCATTCCTAAGGGGAAGATATTTCCTGGAGGAAGGCTCTGAATGGATGTCTGGTGCAAGAGCAGAGCTGTCATAAATGCTGCTGGTGTTAAAAGAGGAAGGGAGCATAAGATCCAGTATGTTAAGGAGAATGGGGAACTGAAATGGCTCATTCCAGTGAGGAAGCATGAAAAGGAAGAACAGCCAAATGTTCTTTGTAGGACTGCTTTGAGGTCAGCTTCTTGGTTTCCATGCTTGAAGAGTCTGGAGGCTGCTTCTAAGAGTATTATGTGGTCAGTAATCATACTAAGACTAAAAACTGTCTTGCTGGGTTTGCAGTACCAGCTGTTGTGGTACTTGAGGAACTATCTCTTTTTTGTTGGTGTTGGTTTTTTGGGTTTTTTTTTGTGTTGTGTTTTTTTTTTTTTTAATAAAAAAATATCTCCCTGCGCACCCTCCTGTATAAATGATTTGGGGAAGGAGTATGGGAAGACAGGGAAAGAATAAATGGATGCTCTGGGTGTATTGTTGAAGTGCCATTTCTGGTGTAGAGCTATAGCTATACGGTTGTGCCTGTGGAATTTACCATCTCTTTCGTTGTCGTTACGCATTTTCTTTGTTTTGAATGATAAATTTAGTTGCAACCTCCACATAAGGTATCAGAGTAATAAACAGAGTAATGTTAGAGTAATGTCAGGATTTCACAGAGGGATTAAATTGCAAGATGACCATTACAAAAAAAAAAAAAGGAAACTAAATGGGGGGCAGAACCTGCCTTTGTTCTTCTTCATGTCTTGGTAGAGAATGGGGAGGTGTAGAGAAATTCTATAAATTGTCTGAAAACTTGTTCAAATTACTGCAGAATGAAATGGATGTTCTGGAGAGCTTTGTTAAAAATAAACCAGTGCATATTAATTCCATTTGGGGCTGTTTGGGGGAAGTTATAAGCAACAGCCAAGGCACATAAGTTTTCTACAATCTCAGGAAGTCTATGATCGAAAAATTAGAAAAAACTAATACACAATTCAGGAAAGAGAAGTTCCTGGCCTAATATAAAAATGGTAACCATCTATCAGGTTTAAATATTCTCTACCTAAATTTTATTGCAAGCTGAGTTTTGCAAAATAGCCTTCTTCTTTTAATCTATTTATGGACTGAAAAATAAAAGACATTTTCGTTTCTTAATTCAGTTCAGATGATTCTCTGCAAAGCAAATAGCTATTTCTTATTTTTCTACCGCAGACTCAATATATATGATTGCCCTTTCATCCTTTTCAAATAAGAAAGCCTAAAATGAAAGTAGCTTAATGACCATTCATAGCGAAATGCAGAGCGGATAGATGTAAACTGTATTTTCACAACTTTTACTCCCCAGTTTAATAATTAAGCACCATTATAGCACCTCTGATGAAGATAAGAAGGAAACCTGTACAAAATAGTTGAGGGAGGAATTGTTTTCTGTTGTAGCTGATAACGTCCCAACGTTACAGTGGATTTTTTTTTTCCTGGGGATATATGTAAACTTATGTGGTGTTTGCATGAAGAACAGGACTTTGAAAAGCTCCTCCAAGGGAAGGTGGCATGAGCTCAGAGCAGTGCAGTGTGAGCAGATGTGGGCTCATGCTGAATACTGTTGAACTCCTACCCTCCTGCTTACTAGGAACTGAATGCAACATGAGGCATAGGGCCAAATCCTTCAGCCACCCAAGAAAAGTGGTGTGTACTATAATAGCAGTGTTGGCTTTTAGGAATGTTTTTAACATAACTGTCCTGTGCAATATCACACAGTTACTCACTTTTGAGTACTGTCTTCTAATTATACAATAATACGCTTTAAAGGTCAAATAGGACTTGCTGGTTATTTCTAAGATAATCATAATGTGGTTTTCTTCTGGATGTAATGTTGGTTTGTAAGTAGAGAGGTATTGTAATCCTTTCTCTGCTAAATAAACACAGATGAAATGTGAGATAGAAATAGAACCAAAGAGCAGTGACTGTCTTTTTTCACATGCTCTGATCATCAGACTGTAATCAGTCATCACTTTCAATCTGCTGCTATATTTAGGCTGAAAAGTCTCCCTGGTCCTTCCAAGTTCACAGAGGTGTTCGTGTGTTGCTTGCACCCCTCCAAACTGACGTCTCCCTGAGGCTGCTAGTGCTGATGAGGGTGCCTGTGTGCCCAGCAGCCTGCCCTTCAGGAGCTGCCATCAGCAGCAGTGCCTGGGGGATGGCTGCTGCACCATCCCCTGCTCTTTGGTACTTGTAATGAACCAGGGAGTGGGAAAAAAGAGATCAAAATGATGTTTTGAGAAATGTGTGTGAACTCTGCTGCTGTGTGTTGCCTGCTCTTCAGTGGAGCTCTTCCTTAGTAGTTCTTTTCCTATTTCTTCATGGCTATTTTTCTACAGTTCACTTTAGGTACCTACCACTTTGAAGCTTTCTCATCTTGAAGACTCACACAGCTTTTATTTTGGTAGAAAAAAAGATGGGAAATCCAGCATGCAGGCAACACATGAATGGAAAACTTAATGCTTTTTTTTTTTTTTTTTTGTAAGATGCTTGTCTGGTCTTAGCTGAGAGCTGCCAGACTGGAGGAGCCAGAGGGAATGTGAGGGATATATGGAAGCAGTTCCATTTGTTTAAAAAAGAAAATCAATTAAAGCATATCTTAGTACATCTCCTTCCATTGATCCTAATGATATCCTGGTAGTTCAATATAAAAATAGAGCTCCTGGAGTTTTTCAGGAGGGTGCATGCAGTGTTGAAACTCTTTCTACCCCATTCCTATTATCTAAATTACAGCAGGAATTTGCAAAGATTCAGGCTCCTGACCTAGCATCAACATGAGTGCTCTTTGCTTCAACTGATGTCAGTGCTAAGAATGCATGTTATTTGGATGTTGCAAATCATTGTGCCTTGGGATGTTTTTAATGAAGTGGGAGGTAAGAATAAAGTATTGTTGGAGGCTGGTAACACTGAGCATTTTGTGGGGCTCCTGATCTTACTAGTGACATTCTTTTAATGTGCTAAATCAAAGATGGACGGTGATGGTGTGTTACCCTTCTGCATGTGTGTAAGTACATCAGCACTTAAAATGAAATTCAAAATTCCTGTGTGGAAGCAGAAACAATTTGTCTGCGTTTCAAGGTAATTTGTAGCTTCTTTAAAGCCTGAACTGCAGGAAGTTTTAAGATATGGTAAATTGCATTCCATGAAAATGATGTATGCTGTTGCCACACGGGTTTTCTGTTTTGTATAAAAGGTTGGGTGGATGTGGTTTTTCGAGAGAGGTGTGTCTGTGGATCCCTTTGTTAACTGTAGGTGAAATAGCCAGTCTTGTAGTATTGACATTTCAGAGTTAAATTCCATGAACCTGCAGCAGATCTTGATGAAGCAGAAATTCTAAGACATTACAGCATGGCTGGAAATGTTTTGTAAGACTGGGTTAGGAAGCAGCAGCTCATTCATTAAATGAGTGCAGTGACTTCCAGAACACTGAAAATATGGAAAACAACACTGACTTGCCATGCTGAGTCTCAACAGACTTTCCAAAGTACCTCTAAGATACTTGAGTACTTCAAAAATTGTGTCCTTAGACTTCAGAATAAAACTGGAATCCCAAACAGTGGAGATGAATTATGATAAAACATGTGGTCTTGTATGTTTTCTGCTTCCAGTCATGTTGTTAATTATTTTTTGTCCTGGGTATTAAGCCAGGTCAGTGTTGATGTTGTGAGGCTCTTGCTTTGGAGTTTTTTTCTGTGTTCATGGCATGGTATGTGCTGTTTTCCATGTACACAGCCTATCCTCATAGTAGGCCCTTTGGACAGAGCAACTGTACCCTTCTCCTGACATTTGTCCCATAATGATGTTGCAGAATGGGCAGGTATAAAAATAGCAGTATACACAGTATATAGCTTATATAGCAGCTCATCAGTTTGATACATAGCAGACGCTTTGAGAAAGAGCCACCTCAAAGATTTCAGAATTAAATGAAGCATTTCAGTGTTGGTTGTTTCAGTGGTTTGCTTAATACAAGAACATTTCTGCTGTCAGGGAATTATTAATTTCTTTAGTTCGTTTTTAAGCCTTTAATTATATTAAAATATTAGCTGTCGTAATATTTGAAGCTTAAAGACCTTGTATATTCATCATACTTGTTGAAGGGAAAATTAAAATAATTTAGGTATTTAGATATTGTAATTTTCCTGTATTCTTTGAGTAAATACGAGGCAGGTGGGATTCAATAAAAATAAATACAATTTGACACTTTTTGCTCTGTGCCAGGGGAATGCAGCCAGTACAATACACTCATTTAGAAAGCCTGTGTTAGCATAACATATTTACTTGGTTCTCCTAGAATATATTTTTCTTTTTTCCCCTAGAATTTCTCAGCTTTGAGTGGCTTTAAGGTAACCTAGTTATGTTGTTTGCAATCCTCGTGATACAAACGTGATCCCACAAAAAATACAAATGCATGTATCAACCTTTTCCCTCAGAGACCTTTCATTTTCTTACAGTTAATAGTAAGTTTCCTCCCCAGCATTTGTGAAGTTGTAATGTGATCAGCAGCTTTTTCACTGTGGTGTTAGAACTTGCTGTTTTCCTCATAATTCCATAGAGAAGTGGTAAGATAACACTTTCTCTAAGTCCTAGAAGGAGAGTCCTAAAATAGAAGAAAATCAAACAAAATAAGAGTGCTCTTTAAATACCAGAAGATTTAGAAATAAAACCAATCTTCATCTGTTTTTTCATTTAATCACTACTCTGAATGGGGCCACAGGACCAAAGAGCACACTTTCTCCAACAGTGGAGAGTCACAGGTCAGATTTCAAAACAGAAATTATTATTCCTAGAATATGGGGAGGAAGGCGAATTTCTTCACAGGCAGCAAATCTCTACTGTCAGACTTAGGATAGAAGATGAAGTGGTTGCACAACTGTTTTCTACTGAAGGGTTCATGCCCCCTTTTGCCTTTATGTGGTTTTGTTACTAAGTCTCTGTTTTCTCCCTGTGTTCCTGGGAGCACTTGGGATTTGTTGGGTGTGTAGTAACCTTCCCAGCAGGATGCAAGAGGTAGGCTGTCTGCAGATGCTGAACATCACACCAGCCCCGTGAAGTGCTTAACTCTCCTCCTGAGGGCATAGATAGTCACAGAGATTGTGTTGTGCCTAAGGTTGTAAATTAAATGAAAAATTGGTTGGCCCTGTGATTAGGATTGAGCTCAAATGGATCTTGAGTCAGCTCAAGGCCCTTCAGTGAGACCATGAGTGGAAAGAACCTTTGCTGTTGTACCCAATGCTGGAGTTTGCAGGAGGTTTTACACTTGGACTGTGCTATACTTTGGTATGCGTTTCATTTTCTTCTTTATGTAATTTCTTCTTCACTGTCTCAGTTCAGACTGAATGCTGTGTTACGTGTTGGCTGTCACGGTTGGGAGCTATCCTGAGATGCCCATCACAGGATTGATCTCTCTGATAAAAGGTGCTTTGCAGTCCCTGAAAGTAGATGTGTTTTAGGACATCTCAAATTGGGTTCAAAAGCTGGTCATTTTGAAGACTTGAAAACCTCCATCCATAGATTTGGTGCAAAGTACTCCAAGTTGACTTATGGGTGGAGACTGAGGATGTCTGTGCTGCGGGTGAGGAAGGGAGACAGCAGCCAACTAGGCACAGCTGCAGTGGATTGTCAGAGGGAAATTCTGCTGCTGCTGTTATCGCTCTGGGAGATTACTTCAGACTGGGGAAGGAGAGAAAAGGCGAAGATTGTAAACAGGAGCCAACCTGGGACTTATTTAATCTTAAGCACCTGATTTTTGGTAGATGTGAATCGCTTGGAGACAAGGTTGCAGAGATCTAAGCAAAAGGTTTTCAGTAGGGTGCTGAGCACCTATCACAGGCTCAGAAAGTGCAGGGCTGTTTTCACAACATTCAGTTATGTTGACAAAATAAAACCGTGGTCTCCTTTCCCTCCCTGTGGAACTTCATCATGTGTCATAGCAAAAGACCTAGAAAAGATGGTGAACACAGCATATGGTTGACAGCAGAGCCTTTTAAAGCTCTGATCTTCAATGTGATCTGAAAAGATAAAAGTGAGGTGGTGTAGTAGCTGCCCTGAGGCAGATGCTTGTCGAAAAGTGGACTGCTCAGGATATTGTAACCAAGCCCCTCTGTGGAAGGATCTCCTTTGGATTTCAGAGTCTGCACCCCAATACTACCCTATCTGCTTTCTGGGGAACATGTTTTCCTCTTAGGTAATAGTGGCATGAAAGAAATGCCGTATATGGCATACAGGACAGGCTGTACCCAGCAATCCTATTTAAGTGTTATAAAGCTGAGGTCTTTGGGGGCACCAGCCCTTCCTAGAGGTGCGTCACAGTATTTTTAAATGGAATTCCGTAGGAAAAAAAAACAACACACAAAAAGAAGGGAAAACGAAAACAAAAGAACAAGTTAAAAACTCAAAGTTGCTGGGTACTGCATGTCAGGAAGGGGGTAGAGGGTGTGGGCAAAGCTGAGTGTGTTGGTAGCATCCCTGTGGAGGAAGGGTGGGGAAGATGTAATTTTTAGAAGCTTCCTCATTCTGTGGAAGTACCAGTGAAGGAATCATCCTGTAAACCTGTGCTGCCTGTAAGTCCCAGTTGTCTTTCAAAACATATCCTTGAGCCTGTTTCATTATGCAAGAGGCTGTTTGTCTGACAGCCTTTGTGCAGCGTTTGGTTTTTTTCTTTCCTGAAGTTGTGTAGGATGTTGCGTGGTGAACTCCTGTGCTCTGTGCTGTTGTGAATTAGAAAAGGATCTTTTGGTGAAAGGAGCAGGATTGAAATGATAGCATAATACCCCCCCACCATCCCCTCCCCCGCGATCTTGTGAGCCTTGCCGCCCCTGGAGGAGATGGGTAGTTGTGAGTTCAGAATAAGTCCTCGCACCAAGCTGCAAATCATCTGCTCAGGGTTTCGTTAGCTGCCTTCCCTGTCTCACTGGCTCCCTAACGGCAGCCTACTTCTGCATTATTTAGGAGAGATTCCCTTAGTTAAAAAAAAAAAAAAAACAATTAGCAAAAGATAACTGTTTCCAATGTCAAGCTTCCCCCCCTTTTTTTTTTTTTTTTTTTTGCCTCCTTGTGACTCTAATTGTGTGCATGCTCTTCTCTTTATGATGGGGTGTGAACAACTGACCTTGATTAAATGACCTGTGAATTATTGGCCACATAGGAGCAATCCCTGGTCTACTGGGCAGTCAATGGCATGAGTGCCTCTACCTAGGGAGAGACATTCCTGGCCTCAGTCAGAGTAATGTTGAAATATGAGATAACACTACTTGGGTGCCTTCAGTTTTTATGGGTAGGGGGAATATTGTGAGGCACCTTTAGAAATTGCCATTTTATATTTACTTGCAATCATAATAAAATGGAAATTCAGATGGCTGTGACAGTTGTTTCCTGATCTCTGGAGTCTATGCATAGAATCTGTAAATCTGGACCATCTTATTTGACCGAGCCTGAGTAACAAGTGGATGGTGTACCGGGAGTGTGCGTAGCAGGATGGCTCCTTCAGTCTCCTTCCAACACAGCTGTCATATGGGGAGTCTTGCTGTGCAGAAATTGTGAGTCTGGTCTGCAAGTTAGTGTTCCCAAAATGGTAGCGATGGCTCAGCTGTGGTTCAGGTGTTTTTTCTTGCATATATGGCTTTGGGGACAGATTAGAAACAACTGCTTTCGTTGATTCGGACATAGGCTCCTTTACTACTGATGGCTTATTCACTGCAATGGAGATATTTTCTTCTGAAAAACTCAGGCTATCAGTTGATATCTCTGCTTTAAATATCTCAGATTTTTTTTTTTTTTTCTCCTGCCTTATGTCATTAGAGCCCTCTGAATAATTCCACTGATTTTGGTATGGAAATTGTGTTTTCTTTTGGAGACCAGGTGTGAATACTGGGTTCTTACAGCCCTGGCTCCGGTGTCAAAAAACAGAGTAGCAGTTTACCAGTAGTCCCTAAGCTCTGCAGGGAGGAATAATGTGAATCAGTTGGGAAAAAAGTGTAGACGTGCAGCAAAGCAAGAGATGGGTGCTAACTCAGGAGATTGCTTTGAAGAATCTTCTGGAAGACGTTTAATTGATTAGGTTTTGTTACATTACTGAAGAGCAAAGTCTGAATGCAGTCAAGTAATGAATGGCATATTGATAAGAAACTCAGAGTGGTATTGTTTTTCATGGGTTTCCCTGACGGTTTCTATGGGGACAAAGACGCATTTCCCGTCCGAGTGCTGCTGCTGCCCTCTGATTGCACTTCTGTGGTTTCATTCACCAGTAATGGGAAAGCATTCATAGGCAGAATAGCTTCCCCTTTTTAAATAGCCATGATTCAGGGTTGTATTTTTTTTTAATGCATTAGACTAATGCAGTGTTTTATCAATGATCTGATAGATACATAATGCTCTTTCTCCAAGTGCTTATTCAGGGTCTGCATTAAAACTTGAAATTATGTACTGTAATTACGTAAGCCTTGACAAAAGTCTTTGTTGTCCTACAGTATGTGTACAAAGTGATTCTCATCCGGCTGTGGCAGTAGCTTACATTTGAACTTTAGGGATTAATTTTGTTGCAACTGTTTGTTGAACTCAAATGCTGGTGCTTTTGGAAAACCTTTTTTCTTGTAGGGGTCATTCAGTTGACTAATATGAGTTAATTATTTAGAGAATTAGGTTTTTTTGGCAAAGTGACTTAAAAAAAAAAAAGAATTATTTTTGTTTGTCCTTTTTCTGTGCTGTGATGGGAGGCACTTCAAAGTTGATTGTGATTTAACATCTTCATGCTTGGTTTTCTCTGTTCCTTGCCTAGTAAATGTCAAATTTAGCATTGTCTGGTCAATCTACAGTTGGATGCACTCTGCACCCTTTTCTATGGAGGTTCTTATTCTCAGAACCTACTTGCAGTTTTCAGGGTCTGTTTGTTGTTGTTGGCTTTTATTCTTTTCCCTGGATATTTGATTTCAGTGCTTCCTCTGAGGGAGAGCATGTGGGGGAGAGAGAGATTGCATCTCATTCAGCATGTCTGTGTATTTCTGTGTATTTAGACTTCAGAATCCCCTCTTTCCCATTCCCCTCCAGACTCCCGCTGCTCCCCCCTCTGCTCCAAAAAAAAATAAAAGCTCTCTGACTTGTAGAAAACATCTCTTTTCGGTAATGCTTGAAATGTGGAGGAAGGGAAGGCCAGCCAGAGCTGGAAGCTGTTTCTCACAGAGAGGGGTGCTGCACAGTGGGAAATAGCAGCTCCTGAACCAGGCTGCTCTTTTTTGGTTGCCTGAAAAAATGTAAAATGACTGTTAAGGCGGGGGGGAAAGCCTTGCCATTTACACCTGTACAGTGCCCAGTTGTATTACCATACAGACTGTTCTTTGTGTGAGGCTGAGGTGGGTGAAGTTGTCTGTCAGTGGGAAAATGGGCTGGAGTTGGTCTCCCCAGCCCCAGTGCTGGCTGGTGGTAAGGGGCACTGGCGGAGCTGAGCCAGGGCCCTTGGCAGAACCATCTCGCGAGTGCTTTCTGTTACCAGCTGTGCCAAGCCGGCGAGCCACGGTGCCGGCCAGCACTTCCGTACTCTCCTTGCTGTAAGAATGGCAAACCGGTGTTGTCACCTAATGCAAAGACACCTGACCTTACAAATGAAACTGGGGACACCTGAGTTGCTTCTGGGTGTAACTGGGAGGGGAGAACATCACACTGAGGCCGTGCACCTGGCATTATGTGCTCGGCAGACGCAGGCCCTGCAGTTTGTGAGGGAAATGCGTGCTCAGTGCCGCAACCTGCGCTGGTTGCAGAGGAGACATTTCACCACTTTCACCTTACGCACAAGGGCGTTTCTGGGTGAGGGTTTGGGGTCTGAGGCAGAGGAGTGAAGGTTTTGTTTTTGTTTAATTTGGGACCTTTTGTCTCCTCAAAGCCTGTCAGCTTGGCAGGATGAAAAACCTGGTTTGAGTGTTTTCTTCATTTGGCCACAGCGTATGGAGGAGCAGGCAGATAAGGGCCAGCTGTTCCATTTGCTTCCTTAAACAATACCCACTGTAGCATACGTGGAGGCTGCAGCACCTTGCAAGGAAAGCAAGATGAGGATATGGCTTTTGTGTGCTGCTTCTTTTTTATTATCAAGAAATTATTTTTCCTCTTGGAGAAAAGATGAATTTTATGACACACCTTGCAATCTCCTCTCTGTGGTTTTGTACCATATCCATTGTAAAAAATGAGAGATTAGGGAAGTTCAATAATTTTATGTAATATAAAAGCTTCTTATTGGACTGTTTTTCTAAATTCTTTGGCAACTCCCAGAAATGTAAAACAGGATAGGAAAGTAAACAGCATTTCCCTGCACTGTTGACACTAGGATGGCAGGGGAGAGAGTGTGTGGGGGGTGAATTCCCTCCTGGAAGTTGTTTATAAATAGCATGCTCTGCCCTGCTCCCTGTGTGTGTGTGTTCTGCTTCTGTTAGTTAGCAGGAGTGAGTTGATACTTTCCTGTCTGGCAGTTCAGTGACTTAATGCATGTTTGAGTAGCTGGCCTCACTGTTTTATTGCTACACATGCTTTTCTATGGAAAAACTGAGGTGGGCAATGCAAATGGAACCACAGCTCATGTCCCTGTCTTCCTGTTCATTTCCTCCTCTCTGTTTTCTGCCCTCCTTGGCATTTTTTTTTTTTTTCCTCTGGGTGTTTCTTCTTGCTGCTCTCCCTGTGCTGTGCAGGTGCACGAAGAGTCGAAGCTGAGCACTATGAAAGGACTCTTCTCTAGTCACTCTCCTGTTTTGGACCCTCTGAGCTGTGTACAGAGGGAAATTGCTGTGGTCTTGGAATTGTAGTTAAGATTCTCCTTGCAGCCAGCTTCCTGTGTGAGGCATTGCTGCTGTAAAGTATTGTTTGAGTGCTAATGAGGGGATTGTCCGTGGCCAGAAGTGCTGTTAGGCTGGCAGTGGGGAATTAATGAGGAAGCAGGTGTGTTGAGCAAAGCCCATCAGCATCAAACTGGAGGAGCAAACACTGGCCTATTTAAGGAGAGAAGGAGCTGCCCTGACACACTGTGCTTGGGAGCCAGGTATTCTGAATTTTGTATTTATGACTTCATCATTTGGGGCATGTTGCCAGAGGGGCTTTCACCTCTGCTAGTAAATGTCTCTAGCTGTTAAAAAGGTCCAAGTGTCATTATGAGAGTTTATGGTACAGTTGCCTCTGGAGTACTCCATGGAGTAAAATGCTCTTCTGTTGGTTCAAAGAAGATAGGGCTGAGCTGCCCTGGAACCAAGTCTAAGGCAAAGCTGGCCCAGATGTCTTTTGGAGCTCAAGCCCAAGCAATCTTGTCTTCAGTAAACATTTAGAAGACAGGACTCCCCCTGTCTGTTTTAGTACCAGTTAAATGATGTACTTTAGTCAAGAGACACGAGTTGTGCTTTCTGGGATGAAGTTCAATCCCTGCCTGTGAATGTCTGTGGTATGGAAACATGGCCATGACACAGGGCTAAGGGTGATTGTAACAGACCAGTGGGGTTGAGGGATGAGGACAGTAATACCCAAAGTTGAGTTATGATCCCAAGTTGTTAAAAAGAAAGCCTCCATTGCCTCTAGGTCACTGCCATCCAGAGGCACTGGATAAACCCTGTTGCGTTGTAGTGATTCTGTTCTCAAATAGTCTAAAGGGTAATTGGTAATCCTTTGGATGCCTCCAACAGAGACAGATTTTTAAGTATAGATAGAGACCCCAGCAGTGAGAATTGAAAGGAAAGAAAGGTTATGTTCATCTAGTGCTGTGACAAGCAGCTCTGCATCACTTTTTCTACTCCTGTGTGATATCCATAAGGGAAGAAAATTGTCTTGCAGAGATAATTACTGCAGCACAATGACGAGTTCACAGTGCTTTGCAGGCAGGAGTTTGAAGTCTAAGATAAGGCATCCCTGTCATCTCCTTGCAAGTCATCTGCTAACCTCTCTGTTCATTCCAACGTGAGGAGCTCTTCTGGTTTGGCTGGATAGATAAGCTTGCTGTTAATCTTGGCAGCGTTCAGCTCACCTATTCTCCCTTTGCCCAAAGGTCTCTTTGGGGAGACTGAAATCTGTTAAAATTGCTCTTCCTTAATGCTGGGATAAAGAAAAATGTTGGTTGGTTAGAGGTATCATTTAGGGTCAGAGTGACCATTTTATTCCTGTTAAATTCCTTGTGGAATTACAGGTGCGAGGAGCGGCTTGCCAGCATGAAGGTATCAAAATAACCCTGTGTAGTTAGGGCTGGATTTGTATTTGTGCATGAGTCCTACATGGGTGCATTAGAGTGCAGCCAATACAGAAAAAGTCTTATGGTTCTTATCTCCTTTTGAAAATCACATCTATTTAAAATTAACCAAAGGCATGAATACAGCAGTTCCTTTCATCTTTTTGAGACCTTATTAATGAGTTTACTGGACATAAATATATTTGAAATCTTGTACCTGTATGTGTGACAATATTACCTATGTGTCTCTGATATCTCTAACCAGTATTGAAGAGCTGGTATCAATTACCTGTAACAACTGCTGCGAGTGGGATTTTAAACTGGTTCGCCTCTGTGGTTGTTGAATTTTGTAGAGTATGACTCTTGCAACCATATAATTGCAACAGCCAGGAATTTGTGTTTGATGTTTGCTTACCTTGATGTTTTGATTTTCTTTTTGCCTGCAGGACTAGAGTGAAATTGGAAAGCCTAGAAGATGCTTATATTTTAAGAGGAAATGATGACTCTCTTTCTGATAAGCATGGATGCCCAGCCTATGTGAGTCCAGAGATCTTGAACACAAATGGCAGCTACTCTGGCAAAGCAGCGGACGTATGGAGTCTAGGTGTCATGCTTTATACCATGCTAGTTGGACGCTATCCTTTCCATGACATTGAGCCTAGTTCCCTCTTCAGCAAGATCCGTCGTGGGCAGTTTAACATTCCAGAAACTCTATCCCCCAAGGCAAAATGCCTCATACGTAGCATACTGCGTCGGGAGCCATCAGAAAGGCTGACTTCACAGGAAATTCTGGACCATCCATGGTTTTCTACAGATTTTAATGTATCAAATTCAGGATATGGTGCTAAGGAAGTATCAGATCAACTGGTGCCTGATGTCAACATGGAAGAAGACTTGGACCCATTCTTTAACTGAGCACAAAGACTGCTGTTCAGAAGGTACACAACCTGGAGATGGACACATGAAGGAGCCCTTCCTGACCACGTTAAATCACATCCTGCATCAGCCTAGCTTGGTAGCAAAAGACACTCAGAGGTCCTTGGGTTGAGAAGGAACCTCCACAAGGAGCTAATATAACAAATGTAGCATGGGGACAGACTGGGGGGGCGGGGGGAGCTTGCTATCAGGTTAGATTGATTTGGAGGAGAAAAGGCAGCATGGAGCAATTGTAGCTTCTCACCTTTTTGGAGCCAAGGAGACTGCACATGCCAATTTTGGTGCAGCGGTATCACTCCTGTTTCTGTTCCATTAAAAACAGTGGTAACTCACGACAAATAGAAACTTTTTTGCCTCAGCTCACATCTTGGCATCGCACTGTTAGATATTTAACTTCAGCCATTATTCAGGGAAAATACAATTGGCTAACATTTTTTTTAATCGGATGTCTAATAATTAATGGGATTAATATAAGAAAAAAATTAGGTGCACAAAGACGGACATGAAAAGTGGGTGCTAAAAACAAACAAAATTTCAGTTCATGTCTCTTGATAGCTATTTTCAACTCATTTCTTCTAAATAAACTACTTAATATTCTTGTCAGGAAATGACATTTTAATGCTTTGTTCCCTTAAGGGGAAGTAACTGTCATTTAACAGGCTGTTCTGTTTTGTGTCAAATGGTTTGTTGCAGGAAGCTATTATAACTCGAACTTCCAGATGCATTACTGCTATAATGGGGGGGGGGGGGGAAGAAGAAAACTGTATAATTTTTTTTTTTAAGATATGAGATACTGGCTTCCATATCTGCCATGCTGCACGTATATGACTAGAGAGGGCAGAAAGCCCTTAACCGTGTCTTTGAGAACCAATCTCTTCTTTACCGACTGGCCCACATGTAAATAGAGGGCTCTTTATTATTGAAGAAGAGTATTATGGGTTTTTTCTTTGGATTCCTTTCAACTTGGGAAAAGAATTGTTTGGTTTTGATTTTTCTTTATGTCCAGACTAAGAAATAAGAGGGTATTAATAAGCTGAACATTTATATTACAGATATTCCTCTTGAAACATACACAGTAATATGCACCTTTTGTATTGTCAAGACTTATTCTATTTATTGAAGAAAATGTCACAGTAGTGATGTATTAAGCCAGTACTTCAATTACGGGTTGACTTGGGATGACATGTTACATGCTGTAGTTAACACACTTCTTTTCTGTTCAGGTATTTCTGTCCCTAAAAAACTTTTTATTTAGCTTCTTCTTTTTTTTTTTTTTTTTTCTAGATAGCTTTATTTGATTTAGACTGGCAAATGTTTTTATTACTGCTTTTATATTGCTGTATGATACTGAAATCTCTTGGCATAAATATTTGTGTTTCCAGTACCTCAGTTGTTCTGATATTACTGCCTGTATACGTTTTGTGAAGTGGTCATGTTTTTTGGGTAGGTACATGTGGACTCTGTAGTATGTAAATGTTACTTGAATTTGTGCTTAATTATAGTATGTGGCATGTGCGTACAGCTACTTGGCATTTGACGTATGGATGCTATTTGCCTGCCTTGCAGGAAAGTTATGGTCCCACTCTCAAGAGGATGTTTCACAGTTCTTTATCAAGAGACAAAGCTAGCTGCAGCTGACCTGCCTTGGTTCTATTTTGGTAACTAAGAATATAAAGGAGTAATGTTTTTACACTCTGAAGATGGTGCTGTGTCAAGAAGGACTTTTTTTTATTTTGTAAGTACCTTATAGGAGGAAAGATTGGTGATGTGCATGGTGGGGTTTTACTGCCTCTGGTGCTTTGTCATGTATTTGGTTTAATGTTTTTGTCCTAATCTCTTCAATAAATAAAATTGTGCATATTTAACTAAACATCAGTGGTGAATGATGTTCTTACACTCAGATGGTATTTTTTGAGTTGCTGACAAGTTCTTGCCAGTCCTGTGATCTGAGCAAGCTTAAGCACTTAGATTTACAAGGTAACGCTGTAAGCCTTTTCATCAAAAATTTTACCATTTGCTATGAATAAAACTGGCTTTTGTTTTATTTTATTTTGGCTTGTCCCAAGCCCAGTTACCTTTTCAAGAAGGGTATTGAAATGTGATGAGAACTTTGGTGGTGGGAGGCTCTTTGGCCAGTGAAGAGATACTAAAATTGAGCAAGCTGGCACTTGCACTTTTCAAAATCCCAGAGGAACGTACATCTTGCATTTGCACCTCAATTCCAGAAAGGATGGATCTGAATTAGCACCTCCTTATTTACTGTCTTTAATTTAAGACCAGATTGTGTTTCTGTCACTCATCTTCAATAATAATTAAAAGATGCAGATAGTGACATCATGTATAATGGTGTGGGATAATAACGTGCATGTGGGATAATAACGTGCTTTGTGAATATGAGGCAGGACAGGTGAATCCTGATCCATTAAGAAAAGACAATTTGAACTGTGCTTTGATTTGAACCACTGTGCAGGCTGTTTTCAGCACTTTTATAGTTTGAAAAATCTAAGGGTGGCTGACAGCCCTAAAGAAACCCGAGAGCCCTAAACCTCCCCAGTGCAAGAGTGTTGCACCAACACTGCTAACACAGGGTTTACTGTCAGTCTGGCTAACTTTGTACTACGTGATTTCATCCTAGGTAATTCAATGTATTGAATATTTGAGTTGGTAGGTTGAGAATTAAGACTGTTGATTATAGCACCAACCAGAAATGTTATTAACATGTAGAAACACTTGAAGATCGTTTTTTAAATGATCTGTATGCCTGCAACCAAAGTTTAAATTACTTGAAATTCTTTCAAATCAAACTCCCACAACAAATGTGCTTTATAGAAAAAAGCAGATTGTAATCAGTCATAGAGAGAAGGGGAGCACTGAGGATTTCCCTCTCCCCCACTGAAACTTATGTGAACAGCTTCTGTTCTGTTTGGGTGGAAGTAGTTAGACCTTATTTTCCAGCAACCTGCATGCTTGCTTTTTCACTGCCAGTAATTTTATGAAAAATGCAGCTGACTAATGATTGCTCGTTCACAGTGAGTTTTTTACTTGAGGCTAAAGCTTTCTCGGTGTTGCTGCAGAGGAATCCTTTGGCAGCTGAAGTCAGCTTTATAAAATGCTGAAGGGATGTCTTGTTTTTGGAGCTTCCTCGTCCCTAAAGTGAAACCCAAGAAGGGGATTTGTGACTCAAACAGCTGATTTCTGGTTTTCTTTTTATTTCATGGGCACTGCTAGTCTAGTACAGGTATAGCACTGCTTGCTGCAGAAATACCTCAAGACAGCTTTCTTAGTGCTGCTCAACCCTTGATTTGGGTAGCAATTGCAGTGGAATGCAGGATTTTGCTGAGCAGACTGTCAGATAGTCCTACCTTCCTCTTGGTCCTGGGGAGAAGGATGATCATCTCACAACTACGCAGGGTGGAAAGCCATGTCTACAAACAAAGCTGTTGCACAGAATATGACCCAGTGGCAGACTTAGGGAGCACAGACCCTCCATCCCCTCTGTAGCCCTCCCAAATTAAAAAGAAAGTTTTTTTTTTTTCCTTTTTTTTTTACTACAACTATGTTCTATTACTATATATTTTGTCAGTGCAGCACTGTGTGTGATTTGAAGCTACAGGCCTTTCTTCAGGACTGCACAAACAAGTGACAATTATTCCTTTGGCACCATGATGTCATATAACCTGATCTCTTTGCCTCACTGAGGTGTGCATGCATTTTGGAGATAAATCAGTTAAAAATGCATTATCTTGTAGATGAAATAACCCTGTTAAACTTGTGTTTCTGAAAAAATAAAAGCCCAACTCAAGCCCCTAAAACCCCCAAACTGCACCTTTGTAGTAGACAGAAAGGAAGGGTATGAAATGTGATGCCAAGGAAAAATTATTAAGAAGGGAAAAAAATAATACTCTTCATCCTGAAATGATTGTGTTGAAATTTGGAAATGTATGAGTGAGCTCTGTGACTAATAGCATAATGAATACCAAAAGAATTAGTAATGATCAGTTCTGTATTCTTAAAGTT
Source organism: Oxyruncus cristatus (assembly GCA_013399855.1). Classification (NCBI taxonomy): domain Eukaryota; kingdom Metazoa; phylum Chordata; class Aves; order Passeriformes; family Cotingidae; genus Oxyruncus; species Oxyruncus cristatus. The sequence goes on along the minus strand of VXAY01005267.1, from coordinate 223,684 downwards.
TTGGCTAAGGTTTCTCTGAAAAACTTAATAAGTTAATAAGTGACAGTCTAGCTAGCAACTTAACTAGCTTGTAACTGTCCTGTTCTTTCAGTAGAAGCAAATGTTGAAAATTGGTAACATGATGAGACAAATTGAAATCAAAGTGTAAGTAAAGCAGAGTATAAATGTCCTGTAATATGGTGTAATTCCCCTGGAACAGGAAAAACAGCTGAGTAAAATTTCTTGAACCAAAACCCCAAACCCAAACTTAATTCAGGCTAGTTCTGCAACTCACATTTGCTTTTCCCAATATTCTTGATAGTTACATTCTCAGTACCATTTTCTGTGCCTCCATTTTGGCTTTTTTGACTTCTGAACTAAGCAAATTTAGACTATTAGCTTGAAATTTTGACTCTCTGGAGATGCCACACCAGAGACCTCTGTAAAAGTTTGAAACTCTAGACTGTATTTGACTTGGAAAGCTTTTAGTATATTGGTTAGTATATACAAATGTGAGGAAATAATTTACAGTGACGGTAGTGTAAATTCTGAGAAATTATTTTGATATTATTTGCTCTGATGTAAATGAGAAGAATACATCTCTTAAGGGCCTAAATGGGCCTGACTTCTCTGCTGAGAGGTGTCATTTATTCTTTTTATTACTAAATTTAAATTCATTTAGACTCCTCACAAAAACTGGCTCAGTACGGGAGTGGGTTTCTTTTCTCTGGCTCTCCTGCCTCCTTCACCCAGTATCTGTAGCCAGGAGGGAGAAAAGGAAATAATCTTGGCGTGGCAGCTTGTGGAAAGTAATAGGTTAGTTGCTGCTGTGCTTATTTCTGCTCAAGAGATTAAAGCATTGCAAAGCTGGTGCTGACGTCATTGCAAGCACACAAAAAGCTGATGTCAGTTGTACAGTATATTGCAAGGTGTTTATCTCCATCTGATTAGGTTGGCAAAATGGGCACTGTGAAAGCAGCACACAAAGAAGGAAACTATTTGTCTGTGCTTTCCACTCGCCCTCTGACTTTGGAGTTCAATCCTGGAAAGATTGAAACACACTGTGCTTGAAAAGGCTTCTGTAAAAATCTGTGGTGCTACCATTGGTCTCAACTTTTTCCTCGTCTAAATCTCCAAACATCAATATTGAGTACACAGTTTGTTTGAGGTGGGTGTTGGGCAGCCCCTCCTTGCAAGGGAGCCCAGGTCTGAACTTTTAACCTTCTCAAAGCCTATCAAAGTGACAAAGTGAGGAGGGACGCTGTGAAGCACAGTACAGACCCTCCTGCCTGCTCACCGAAGTGTGGGTCATTGGTCAGCGAAGAACACAGAATTGCTGCTGGCCAGTGAACAGCAGGATGGGAGGCTGTTGGCCCTGCCTGTAGCCCCTGCCTGCTGCCCAGAACATGCAGGCAGCACCTACTGCTGCCATAGGAGCCCAAGTTACGCTGCCTCTGCTTCCCCCATCTGCAGGGGTGTGCTGGAGATGCAGAGGGCAGAAACAGAAAGCAAGTATTGTCCTTCAGTTGTGACCAAATGTGCCTTTACAGGCAGAAACTTCCACCTGTAACTGCAAATACCTGCAGTAAGAGGACATCTAGGAATAGTGTGCTCTATGGGTCAAATCAAGTTCTTCAAGGTACCGGACAGAGGTGGATAAGTGTCTGCTCACACTGAGACCCGACTCTTTCTTTCTTCCAACTTAGTTCATTGTTTCTCTTGTAACAGTTTGTTGTTAAAATTTGGTCTCAGTCACTGGAAATAAGGACAAAATGCGTTTTAGTCAGAATTAGAATATCGTGGGTTGAAAAAAACATTCAATTCCATGCAGTTGTGGTTCAATTTTAGGAGCTCAGTATGAGCCTGTTAGAAGAGGGGAGTGCACGCTTACTGGTCACCAATGGGCATTTTATGACTTCATATTTTGTTTAATTCTACTATCTCTTATATGTAATCACCACAACTGGAGATTATTGGTAATTTCTAAGTGTTTTTAATTGCTAATCAAGCATTTGAGTTTTCACATTAGTAGGAAATGTGCCTGATCTGTGCCTTTAGAGCTGCTATAAGATGAAGTGTGTGGGTAAAAATTGCAGCTCTTCTGGGTAGCAAATTTCTGACAGGACTCCAAATGCATTAGGGTAAAAGGATTTTATTACACACAAACTTTTTATTAGAATAAACGTTGCTTCAAAAATTGCATAACGTGCCTACTCTCCTTGGTAGCTCAAATCAAGGCCAATCAAATCAAGCTGCTCAAGATGAGTAAGTACATGCATATTTTACCAGTTGTTACTTTTTAAAAACTCTCTAATTCAGTCAAAGGAACATATCTTGGAAGAGCAATAGCATGATTGCAACAGAGAATATGTGCCAGAGAAAGAAAAAGCATCTTCATTTTTCCTTTTTTTTTTTTTTTTTTTTTATTCAACATGATGAGAGATGTTGACAAATCCATTTTCTTGGTTCTGTGTAGAATATCGAGTCTTTGCCCTGTCTGAGGATCTGCTAACATGAATAACCAGTGATCTCATGTAACCTCAGGACAGCAGTGAAATTTGTCAGAAAGTTCACAATGTGCTGTCTTTAATTTAAAAAAGGAACATCAGCAACATGAAATGCATGATTCAGAGAAATCCACTGACATTTTGCTATTGTCTGCAGCTGATAAATCTGGAGTAGTCAACATCATCTGATTTCATCCCTGCTGATTGATCAGGCCATGAATATAACCCACATTTTACTGCAGGATGAAATTTTTCCTGGATAAATTTAGCTGTGTGTAGAAAGCCAGGACATTATCAAGGTTGCATTTATGTCCTCAGAGCACAGGAGATGCAGAGTGATTGTGCCCTTCCTCTTTTTTTTAGCCTTTATGAGTAGTCTTTATGCATAGGTAAATGTAAAGAAGATAGAGCCCTTTGCCCCTTCTGTGGGAGAAGCATTACTGAGCTATTCCAGAACAATACTACATGCCAACCTGTCCAGGGCCAAGTGGAATTTTGAGTTTTATTTATTTGCTAGTTGAGCAAGGGTTAAGCTGTACCTTGTTTTTTTTTATCAAGCATGCTGGGATTGTAGAACTGATTTTGCAAAATGCCATAATTTAACAAGATCTTCTCCCTCTTCCGCAGTTCTCCTTCAACAATGTCATTGCCATTTTCTGTAGTTAGTAATTTATAGAGAAATTAAGTTTTTAGGTTTTGGATAGTCTTGCCCATAAATAAGTACCAAAGATAAGGAATGTAGCAGATAAGGGTATTTTATGCAAGCAATCATAAAATTTTGGTAATCTGTTTTCCTAAATTACAGAACAAAGATGAAAATATCTCCATCACTGTGTTTAAACAGTTTTATGTTCTGACTTTTTCCACCCTGCCAATACACTTTGCTTTTATTTAGAACAACTGCAATTGTAAGTGACACTTGCTACCATGGGGTTTGTGCTGTCAGGTCACTCAGAGTGCATTTGGAGGCCACCATGGTGAGCACACCATAGAAGTAAGGGAGAAATGTGTGTGTTGTGTATTATATCCAAAGGCTGTCTATCTCAGAAACACCAGACTTTTCTAAAGGGTAGAAGGCTTCTCATCTTCTAATTGTAGATGGGATTAAGAAACTCTAAATGTTGCTGCTGCCATCCATAAGTAATGTTTCCGACATTGTAGCTGTTGAATGCCAATTGTTCAGAGAAGTGGAAACCACATCTTTCAATACTTCTTTGCAACTTCTTGACACCATCAATTTACTGTGAGTTCCAGTCAGCTGAATCAATAACAGATATAATCCCCAGAGACCTGGGAAAGACCTGCTTTCAGGAGGTTAGTAGGTAGGCTGTAGGCTTTGTTGTTTTGTGGGGGGATCACAGTGCACTTGCTGCTGAACTAGACCAAAGACTGTGATATTTAGGGCAATTTCAAAGCTTGTTCCAAGATTGTTTTCACAAGAAAAGGTTACCCTGTCAGAGCACAGCAGGGGAGATTGGCCGCACTTCTGGAGTCATATAGTCAAGCCCAAGCTTTGTTCTGCCTCAGCTCTTAAATCAAGTTCCTCACAGAGGGACAGAGAAACCCACTGCCAGCTTTACATATAACAGGGAGGACAAAGGCAAGATTTGGACCACCTGATGCTATTGAAGCTGGGAGTAATGGCTTACACAAGTGGAATTTGGGGGCAGGATTTGTCCAGCTAAGTGTTGACAACTATATTTCTCTCTGCTGACTATAAAAGGAGCTCAGCATGACTAGCTCAGGCATAGATGTCTAAAGTTAAATGGGATTAATTCTCCCTGCTTGCCAGAGCCCTGATTCATTTGCATACGCAGAAATGTCTTGTTTCCTTTGATACACACCAAATACCCAAGACATCTACACAAGACTTTCAGATGTGACACAGAAGCTATGGAAGAATGACTTCTTGTGAAGAGACAGCTGGAGATGTGGTGGGGTGCCCCCAAGCATCTCAGATGGCAGTGGGTGGACACATCTATATGGATGTCTATGTAGGGTGGTCCAGAAGACTTTAGCTTTTGTAAATCTAAGGGTCAGAACACTATTCGATCATTAGCTCAAGAGTTTCCGATGTGTCAGCACTTGGCTATTTTAAAAAATGTAAATACACGTCTAATTTATGTGGGAAAATGCTCTTCTTCCCTCCTCAGAAATGGTCACTTGTGAAACAAGCTTGCAAATGTTGGCCCAGAAGGGTTTCAGGCCAAAGGAGCCTGACCCTTATGTAACATGTGAGTAAGTGCTCAGCCATGGGCACACGTGGGCTGCTTCAAGCCTTTTACATCTAGCAGTCACTGGACAAAACACAGAAGATAAACCCAACTGCAGAGAGAAATAAAAAATAGTAATGATGAGTGTTGATACATCAAGATATATTGGGAGACTGAATAAAAGTTTGAGAGCAAATGCATTTATTTACTTTTTATAGCATGTCACTATTTTATTTTCCTCCTGTTACCCCTCCATGTAGGATGTACTACATGGAGCACACTTAACCACCTGTTCAGTAGAGAAATTAAATGTTTTAGAAAAGCATTTTCTATTTCTTCACTTTAGTGTCCACCAGTGGATGTTCTTTCTGGCTCCAGAAGCAGCTGGTATAACTCAAATAGCTCATTAAAAGTGCCTTGTGATCCTTTCTGTTGTGTACATGGCACTTTACCTGTTTGCTCCTGGACTTCCTCCCCCCGCCACAACTTCCCTCAAAAACAAGTTGCTTTTTATTTGGTTGAGAGTTTTGTGTGTTGTCAGAGAGGAAGATTCAAATTGGGCAGAGCATCATAAATACAACACTTGCTAATCTCTCTGGTTGTAGGCAGTAGGAAAATGAGTTTCTAGCATTTGCTAGTACTTCTCCAGACAAGTGTGTTCATTAAACAATGTTAATGTTTTTCTTCTCTTAAAAGCCAAACTATGGTATGAGGCAGCCTTGTGTTTAGCAGTTGCTCACTGGCTAAAAATCCTATGGCAACCAATAAATGGAAGCCAGAAAATGTTGCAATATTATTTTAGAGGACTCATCTGCTTATTTTTACAGTTAGCCTTGCATAACCTTCTGCATTTTTGGACTCTGCCTTATGTAGAATATTTCTTAAGGTTTCCATTTATTTCAATTGTGCACTGCACATTAGGAAAACTCCTAAAAGAATTAGAAAAAATGAGTCACAAATACTTTCCCTTTACGATGTTATTCTGCCCTTCTATAACCTATTTATGTACTGCCCTTACATAATACTTATTTGGTGTTACAGTTTTGCTGAGGATCTGACACAAATTTTTTTAATCTGCAAAGCAAAGATGAAAACAGTGTCATGATGGTAGCTTGAAATGTGTTTGCTTCCTGGGATTTAAATATGCAAACAAAACAAATGATGTCTGGCTTCCAGCTGATGACCAGAGCTCGGTTTCTAGCTCAAGCCATTACATACTCATCTCAATAGCGTGTGGGGTTTGGGATGGTCGTTTTTTCTTTCACCATGGCTGTGGAAATGTGTGTTTATAAACAATGAAAAGCAGTGCAACGGCAGATTCAAAAAGACATATGAAAAAAATCCATTCAGCATCAATGCAGCTCAGGTGTTTGGTGTATGCCCATCTGTGTGTTACCCAGGCATAGCTAATAGTTACCAGCAGAATAACAAAGTCTACATCTGAAAGATTTGGCCTTGATGTATATAATGGCCAAGCAATGATATATTTCACTCTCTCTTCCCACAAAAATAGCAACAAAATCCTGGCAGCCTGTTAATCTGTAGCCAATGGTGTTGCAGTACGTGAATTGCTTCAAACCAGCTCTCTATAGATTGACTGGTTCATGCCTGATGTTGCAACCCCATCACACATGATGAATTACACATGCAACTCTTGCAAAATTGTATTCTGAGTAAATAAAGGCTTAGAACTTTGTCTTTCTTTAGCAAACGTGAATCTCACGTAGAATAGAGATGGATGAGTTTTTGTGCCTGCGTGTGTGCACAAGGCTGTGCTTGTACATACATAAATGAACAGTCCTAAATGAGGGAGGGGGTGGGGACGTACCATTCCTGCTTCTTGCATATCTCTGCACTGAGCTGAGGGAGAAGCTGAAACAGGAAAAATGACATATTCCTCAGTTGCTTCAGAGCATCACAACTTATTTCTCCCACAGGAAGAGCTGGGGAAAGGTTTGGCACTTCTGTAGGCTAGAGATTTGCAGCAAGCTGTGCCTGCTGTTTGAAAGGAAGAGAGCTGATGGGAGGTGGCAGCACCCTGTCCTTCACCTTTTTGGGAAATCCTTGCCCATACAAATATACAAGTTATATTTTTGAGAATTTGTGTTGCCTTGTGCATATATAGAAAAATAACAGGGGAACCAAATTTAGATTTCTCAAATACCCTCAGGTAAGTTCCAGCACCCTGAGCTTTAGTTTTTTGCAGGAAGGATGTCTCAGTTCCTGACAGTTCAAGGAGACCCAATCAGCCCAGCCTGTGTAACCTAGAGAGTGATTAATCTCATCCCAAAGCAGACACTGATATTTCATCAGATGAGTGGTGCTCTACACCCATTGCCTGAGAATTTTTTGTTTTTTAAAACAGGAACCAAAACATACAACTCAAATATAGAAGGTCACGTTGTAGCTGCCAAAAATCAAAAGAGCTGTATCCAACTTCTAGCCTCACACAAAGGCTGGGAAAATAAATGTAATAATTTACATTCCCATTGGTTTCCATGGGCCTTGAGCAAGGACAGGTATTTTTATACACTCAAAAGTGTACATTTATAGATAATTAAAATACATCTCTTCATATGCTAATCCTGTTAAAATGTGAACTAGGATTGCAAGATCTTTGGGACTAGGACAGCGGGTTTTTTTCTCTATGTTTGTTTATACCAGCATAATAAAGTCTGGATATGCCTAGGACTGGAGGTCCTTATGATTACTGAAGTTAAACTAATATATTAGAATGACTGAGTAGTTTTAGGATCAAGTACAGTATGTCATGATATTAACAGCTTCCTGTTCTTCAGACAAGGCATCTCCTCTGTTCTAATTGAATTCTATGTGGGTTTTTTTGTACAAAGGGAACAAATTTTATCTACGAACTTTAGCTGCAACTGACCTAATATTGCAAAAGCCATTTCTCATGGAACCTAAGCAGGTTTTAACCCAGCTTTTAAAAGGGAAGCAAAATATAATAATCTATTTCAGCAACTAGACTCAGAAGATAATCTATAAAGGTTAAATGAAAGCAATGGAATAATTTTCCTTCTATGGTCCTGCTCTGAAAAAAAGTTCATGTAAAAGTCTCATAAACATATCATTTTAGATGTTCCCAATACACTTTGGAATATCAGTTCAAGAAAAAACATCCAATATATTTTCTGAAGGTTTTCTTTAAAGCAATATTATTTTTAGTTATACCAAACACTGCATTACATTACACACTATATTACTATTCTTCAGAGCAAGCAATCATCTTCTTCAGATTTATGAGAAAAAAAAGAGATAGTAGAAGTTTTTTATAAGTTTAAATTTACTGGTTTGATAAGTGTGGTTAACTTGTTTATAAAACCAAAGTGTCAACAGTGATCCTTCCTGACCCACACTGATGTTTTGCACAGACCTGTTGGGTTTATTGCTGTTGTTCATTTTATGAATATATTTATTTATGCTCAGTCCTGACAAGTAGTAGGAATACTACCAGGAACAAGGCTTTTTTCATGATAGTCATAGTCAAGAAGCTCTGGTTGCAAGGTGTCTGTACCATCCTAATGAGCTGCCCCATTGATTCATCTCCAACATTTGGACCCGATTTCAAATACTCCAAAGCAGGAATTCTCCAAGGGTGTCCTCAGGCTGCAGGCAGGCTGCAAAGCCCCTGCTTAGGGTCTCAAAGCGTCTTTTCACCTGAAGTCAGCACTGTCAGACCCAAGTGGGCACCAATCCACTGTGTGCAGGACTGTGGAGTTTAGGAGAGCCCTGAGAAGCAGTGCTGCACCTCTGGTTTGCTGCACAGCCCCAAAACCTAACTTTTGCATAGTTTCATGCAAAAATAAGTGTTGTGAGGGCAAACTCAGTATCTTCATAAGGTGAAGGTATGATGTCCACTTGTTTATAAACACCTATGGTGTTTCTTGCAGTAGGATATGCTATTTTAAAGCAATATTATTGTAAATTGTCTCTGCTTAGTGCTCACTGGAGATTAATGCAATACACATTTACTGATCTCTTAATTATGGTAGGTTAATTATAAGAGACCCCTCTTTGTTCTGGGGTTTCTTTTACTTCATATTTCTTCTCAAAATGAACAGCCTTCATGATGGGGAGGTTGCAAAATAGGGTGAAAAGAGTAGAGGTTAATTTATTTTTTTAAAAAAGTGAAATTAGACAAAGAGGAATGGAGAGCACTCTCTCCTCCTTTCTCACAGCAGGATACATTCCACGGTCCCTTTTTTTGTTGTTACTGTGTTGCTTGTCCCACCTGCCATAGCCACAGCAATACATAATTCCTGGTCAATGCATTCAAGAATTTCATACATTCACATATGACATCTTTCCAGGTTATACTGTAGTGCTTTCTCCTTTTGTCTTTTAACAACTGCTCTGTAGTTTTAGTATTTATTTTAAGAACTCATCTTCTGATGTCTTTTCTTCTGTCACTGGTTTAAACTTAGTATTTATGTCTCTTATGATTACACAGTAAAACTAAAATGACAGAAATGCAATAAAGTATTTTGAGACGTGTTATTTTTTTGAAAGTTCAGAGTTTATAAACAACCTGTGTATGTTTTGGAGGCCTGACTTGTTTGTTATTTTTGGTGCTGAAGCTGAACTGAACTGCAAAAGCCAAGAAATGTTGTAAGCACAACTCTAACAACTGTTATAATCTTATTTCATTCAGCTTCTGAGGCCTTATATGGCCAATGAAAGGAATGCAGGCCTGGCTGAGTACTTTTCCTGTGAAAAAATATTAATTTGTTCCACACCATTACCATTTTTTGGGACAACTGTGTTCAAAGCCAACTTTCACTGATCACTCCAAATGAGATACAGAAGGACAGAAGAGGAAACTACACTTTTATGTAATTTCTAGGCCTCTCAGAAATTATATCCTTTAAGAGCAGTGGATTTTAAAAGTTTTGTGGTTTAGTGGATTTAATAATATACATTATTGCTTTGCAACTCAGTATTCCTCTGCCAATTATCCCAAATGTCAGGACTAACAGATAATAAAAATAATGCACATTATCAGAGCAACTTGAAAAAACCTCAGCTGCCCATTTCACATCAGGGACCTTCAGAAGTAATGATGTTTTGATCCCATTTCTGACCCATGACAAGTTGGAGATAGCTGTTAAATTCCAGACCTGTGTTCAGAAATAACGGCCTCGTGCTGAGTTTCGCTATAATTTGGGTCGTAGTGTTGAACAATTTACCACCTCATAATTTAATATTTAATTTAATTTTTAAGAATTTTGTATTATAACTTGTTTTTATGAATGAGGTATTTTAAAATTATATTACGTCTATGCAAATGTTGCATAAAATTAATATCATATAGGACATATTATATATTAAAATTATTACATAGTATATTGAAATTTATTTTTGTGTGAGTGTAATTTGAAATTACTTACACATCTATATCTATGTATTTATATTTAAACAAAGCCAAAGTCCATTCTGTGGTCTCTTCTGTGCAGCTACGTAAGGAAAGGGTTCTCATGCTGCATGACACAGGGCTATTTTATCAGCCTGCTCTCTGCTGTTCCTTTCATATAAAAGGGCTAATCAGAATCACTAGTGAGAAAGGAGCAGGTTGCAGATGCCTCATTGCATAGACTTTGCTTTCACACCAAGAATCTTCCAGGACAAAATGACTCAGGTGACTGATGGGTATCAATGCCTACATGAAATAAGATAAAAATTTGGGTGGAAGGAATGCAGCAAACTAATAGGAAGCATTTTGATCTCCATAGTCATCCAGCATCTTCCTGATCTGAATCTATGCATTTTGCACTTCCCTTCCCAAATATTCTCTTCCCAAACCTTCCCAGACCTTCCCTTCCCTTCATGAAATGCCTATATGAATTGAGATTAAAATTTGGGTGGAAGGAATGCAGCAAACTAATAGAAATTATCAAAATTCTACTTCACATTTGCTCCCTTCCCCCTGTCCTGTGAATGGTGCTGCCAGTCCTGAATCATGAATTGAGGAGTGCAGTTATCTGATGAAATAAATTATTGCTAGAGAAAAATCACTGTTGTGCAGTTTCTCCCCTTCAAAATCCATAATCTGAAAGGGAAGTATCCCCCCTTCTATTCCCCACATGTTTGAAGAGTCATACAGAAACTGGAAAGAGCAGGCAATTTTGATTTTTGTAAGTGCCTTAAGACAGTTTAAGCTGTAGCACAACCAGTATCCCCAGCTCTTATTACATTCAATCAAATTTGAATACACTGTATCAGAATTTCATTTAGATTTTGTAAGATTTGGCCTTTTGAAATCAGAATAAATGATAATGTTCCAGTCAATCGTTTCTCCAACAGACAGCAAGTCTCTTGATTTTGCTTTAGTGTGTCTCAGTCTGTTAAACAATAAGGCTTTTCTTTGCTGAAGTGGGACTGGTGTGCATGCAGTAAGAATAAGCTCATTCTAACAGCTTTGCTTTGCTTTTCTGTTTTAGAGAGAGTGAGTTTGTAAATACACTGTATTAAAGCATGTTTGGTAGCAACATGTGAACCATGCTGATAAAAGAAGAATTGGCCCAAACTACTGAACCTCAATCTAAAAAGACCGAAACACATCAGGCAATTTTTGCTTATTTTTTTGTGGGGTGGTGTGTGTGAGTGTGTGTTTGGGGTGGGGGTGTGTAGCTTATTTTTTCACAACTGTTTAGTTGTTTGTTTGGGGTTTTTTTCCAAGACTATCTGAAAACGAGACTGTGAAATGCTGTATATCAGGGAATTCTTATACCACTTTTCTACCTGAGAATGATCCAGAAAGCCCACAAGAAAGATTGCTTTCATCTCTTTTGGCCAACATAATTAAGTGCTAACTTCTTTATGTGGTGAACTGAATAGGATGTTGCTAATTACTAATTACAATCAGGAAAGGGATTGAATATGAAGCTATACATATCCAAGATACTTTCCAGGTGGAGGAATAGGTTTGCTGACTTTAACCTTTTGTACATTGATTTTCTCAGTCTTGTTTCTCTTCAGTATACTGCAGACCAGATGCTGTCAGAGAGCATACACTTTGAACGACAAACTGTCTTTGGCACAAAGTTCCTTAAATCAGCATTAGGATACCCCAGCTATTTCAGATTAAAATCAGGCTGATTCTTCTCTTTTTAGGAGTATTGTCCATGCCTTACAGTTTTGGGGTTTACATACAGTAGTATTGCAATCAGAAAAATAAATTTACTGCGGAGAATGAGTTGCATAAATTTCAAGTCATTAACAATCAGCTGGCCAATTGCCTGAAGCCTGTTTTTTTTTTTCCTTCATGGGACATAACTACAAGTACTTATTCATACAAATGAGTCTTACACACCTAAGTAGACCTATTGATAGCAATGGTGAATTGAAGGTGGAAATAAAAGGGGGTTGCGCAACAATGTCTTTTAAACTTTGGAATAAAGGGTAAAGATAGAGGCCCTTGAAATGTTTAGTAAAAATATAAAATTGAATCTGTCTCATGCTATTAGAATCTCATTGAGGGTTGATTTCTCTGGAAGAACACACCAGTTTAGAAAAGTTGTTATCTTACTTGGTATACCAAACCCTAAATTAAAGACTATGGAAGACGGACATGACAAAATTGACAATGTCACCACCTAAAAACAAGGAAGGGGGTTGAAAAGTAGCAATATAATAGCAAAGAGCAATGAAATGAAAGGGAATATTATACTTTTTGCAGTAGAAGGAATAGGCATTAGTATTAGTTTGTTCAATAATAAAGCATGAAACCAGAAGGAATAAACATATTTACAATACTTTTCAAGCAAACATTTTAAGGGTCTCAAAATCAAACTAAAAAAGAGTAAACCCACTTTGAACTTTCTTAAAGTGGAACCTTTAGGCAATAATTATTTATTTCAACCAGATCACAGCAGGGGAACAATCAGCTTGAAGTGATTGGTGTCTGAGAATGTCTCATGTGCTGATTTCTGAATTTACTGTCATGAAGGTCATCTTCCCCTTCCACGACTGTCATTACATGGGAGGCTTCCCTGTCTTGTTTCCTTTCCCCATCATGTTTCGTTTCTCCTCACCTAATATGAGTGGCCCCTGGCTTCAGGGTCCCTTTCTGGAGCCACCAAGCAACACTTATTTTCTCACCTAAGGTGGGATTCAGTTATCTAAACAAGGGTGTCTGTCCCTGCTTGGGACACCTTGGATTAGCTTGCCTAGCTCTCAGCTGCTGGTTGAGAAAGTGCAGGTCTTCTTTAAGGTCCATGTAAGGTCTGTCACACCAGCATATCTTGTGCATCTCAAATATTATTAAGACTTGCTAAATTATCTGACAATGTAAGTTTTTACATGTGAGTTTGGTTTCTAGGCTACCAGTGGAGTCCAGAGAGCGGCTAATCTTGTTCTAGACACCTCCATGTGGCCCCATAACATGCCTCACAAACCCTGTTGACATCTTCAGTTTTACTTATCACCAATTTATAACCCCTCATTTCAGTCCCACATACTTGCTTCCAGACCCACCCATCAACCCACCAGTACCCTACAGAGTCTGTCTTTTCTAGCCCAGTACAATCAGAGTTTTAGTTAGCTTAGTAAGTGTCAGTGACAATCTCCCAGCTCTTTGGGAAAGGATTGAAAGTCCTTTGCTGAAAGGAAGCTGATTGTTCTTTCTATTTCAGTCCACCAAAATCTGTACAGACACCACAGCAAGTGGACAAGAAAATAACTCATGCAGACATTTTGAAATGCCATGAAATTTGTTTCTCTTGTCTAATACCAGTTCAATAATTCTGCCTTTCTGATTTAAAGTTGGAATCCCTTGTTTACATTTTGTGACTCAATTATATTGGGGACAACATAAAATGTCTGTGCAGTGACTGGAACTATGTGAACTTTCAGCAGAGGACTTGTTTCCCAAAAGTTAACTTGACATTTCCTCATCTTGTCATCTGGTTGTTTAGTTTTGGTGTCTTCTAAAAATATAACTCTTCTTTTTTTCTTCTTCTAGCACCTGGAACTGGCAGCTACTTCTCATAGAGGGTATTCTTTTCTCCTTTACATCCTCTTTCAAGGTGAATTTTAATAATACCTCATGTGCTACAAAGAATCTGTCTCAGTAATTTTAGTATTTTGTAAAAGATCCTTTTTTTCAGCATTAAAAAAACCCCGCAACAACCTATCAGGAAAACCATATTAGGTTTTTTTCCACAGTGGAAACTGTGAATTATTTATAACAGTAGTTTGATTATATTAAAAAGCACAATCCCAAGTCTGCAGTACATTACTGGCTCCATTCCTTGCCTAAAACAGGCGTGTTTATATTTTTCCTCAGTAAATATGTGATAATTAAATGCAAATAGACCATATTTTTCAAATGAATTCCCAACCCTGGAAACTTGGATGATGATAATCTTGCCTAATAAATGCACAACTGCAAGTGAAATCAAAGTTTACTGAAGCAGAACATTCTTAGCAGTCAGTAGCAGCCATCACTTAGTGAAAAAAATATCCAGGATTAATATAGACACATCATCGAAAAATGGATAGCCCAAAGGTATTTTATAATCATGGAATATACCTAAGTATTAATTGAAAACACTGTGCACTCTTTATGGGATGTTCTCAGCTGATCCATTCCTTTAAATTATTAGGCTGTATTGAAGTCATGCCTAAGGCTGTCATCAGCTCTCTTGCATGTTCCCCATTGTATGCGTTATCCCCTGTTTCTAGGTCAGCTTTTCAGCCTTTTCCTTTCCCCTTGTGGAAGAAAGCAATTTCTCTCCCATATATTTCCTTTATGAAGAGGCGTGCACATGTTCCTTGGCTGGCCACACCTGGTCCTCTCCCTCTCCTGTACAGTCTGAGATCCCAAGTCTCCCTTGGGGCTAGTGGAAGGACTTTCTTATTTGCACCCCATGAGTGGCTCTGTTTCCCCCCACTTTTTAATGGATTATGTCTCTCTGATGTCTTTCCAAGTCTTCTGAGCTAAAGACGGAGGAATATCGAATAGCAGAGAAGAGATCATCAAAGAAAGGACTATTGCCTGTCCAGCTTGCAATGAGAAACTGAAACCTCCTCTGCAGCCATCCTCATTCCCTCCTCCTTTTCTCATTCTTCCAGGCATGCTCCACTTTTATACAGCTGTTTTCTAACATCTGAAAATATGTTATGATATGTCCTTAAGAAAAGAGCCTTAAAGTGTGGGATCTTGTCTCAGTGGCAGGATGCTGGCAAGAAGCCGAGCATTGTTTTTGTACTACCTGCCCTCCCTACCCCAAATAACTCAGTTTTCCTTGCTGGCATTCCTGTAGCTGAACCCCCAAGACTGTATTCCTAAGATATTTGGAGAGAGTCCTGAGAATATCTCCCCTTCTATCCTTATGACTTCTTCTCAAGAAAGTATTTTTCCCCTTTACCCAATTCTCCTTACCCGTTAAAGACAGAGGCTGCATTTTGTTCATTCTTAAGGACCTTGTGAATGGGGAAGAAAATTATACAGCCCATAGGAAGCATGAATTTAAGGTCTGGTGTCTATTCCTTCTGTAACTCACTCGCTTTCATGCATTACTGTTTTCTTGCCTGAACCTGGAGAAAGAGAGTAGTTGTGGGGGAGGGGAAGGCAGGTTCCTGGAAGAAGGAGTAGCTGACAGGATGTTGCTTTTGTTGGAAAAGATCCCTCCTGTTGACAACAGGGAGGACCCAGTAAGGCTGAGTGCTAGCTACCAACCAAGCAGCATGCTGCCAGTCAGAGTGCAGGGGCCAAACTTTCTTTCTTCCTGCCAAGAAAAGACATTTGAATAAGGGTTGAAGTATGATTTCAATTTCACTCCAGTTTAATGCAGACAGCAGAAAAACACAGTGACTCACAATGCGTTCTTGACCCTTCAATAAATAAAATTTCCTCTCAGAAGTCTGCAATTTTGAATCTGTAGAGAGGCAGAGTGAACACTTGGTCCTAGGATGTACACAGTACACCAGCTGAGTTTTCATTCTCAGAAAAGCCAAGAAATGAACATGTTGGAAGTTTTCAGGAAAGGCCACAATTTACATTAGTGTTCTGTTTCCTTCACAGATGCAGAAATAAAAAATATTAAAGGGCAATAGCTGATCCAATTCCCACAGCTATAAATCGTAACCAACTTGCCCCAAAGCAGCTACCTCCTTACCCTCATGTCTCATAGCTCTCTCCATGATGTATGGTGAGGGGAGTGAGGCAAAACGGATGGATGAAGGATGCATTGCCACAGACAAGGCTGTAAAGTTACTGTGTAAGCTAAAAATTTGCTACATAGCATTGCTACACAAGGTAGGGGAGATTTTTTTTTTTCCTTTCTAGGTCCTCCCTTGCTTGTGGTCCTACTGTCTGAACAGTTTCTTGGTCGCATAGCCAAGGCCAGATGACCCCCAAAACTTGGCAAATGTGTTGGCCAGTGGCATTGTTTGTTCTTTATCTGTATCTGAAGGTGACCAGGAAATATGAGTAACAGCTTAATTTTGGATTTTAGATGCAAGCCTGAGGTTTTCACTTTATGTAATGCTTTCTGAAATGTCCTGAAAGGAACTGAGGAGTTAGGCTGAAGTCCAGGAAAGGAAATGAATGGTAGAAATGATACATAATCTCCCCTGACATCCTGTTAATACAGCCTCGTGCTTAGCCCAAGAGCTCTGCCTTGAAGATCTGGCAGGGTGAACCAGACCTTGCCTACAAATGTGTTTTTGCAGCCCTATCCTGGTTTGCTGTGTACTAAACTCTTCACTACATGCCAGGGTCTCTGGATTTGTTGCTGTGACACTGAGCTGGGAAAGCCACACTCAGTGTGCCACAACCCATCCCTTGGTGCTTTCCCTTCTCTGGAGCGTAGCACTTTAGACTGGCATATGTTCAGATCATATAGGCTCATGTTTCTTCTCAGACATTTAGAGCCTGCCTCAAAGTCTGCTAAATGCAAAAGAAAGATTTTAACTGACGTCAGTAAGTTTTGTTCAAGCCCTTCGGGAAGAGCTGGGATGAAGGACAGGAAGTATAATGTAGTGTGAGGGGTTGTTTTTTTTCCCCCCAAATAATTATTTATTTATGAGTGTATTTATTGACTTCTTTGATGTTTTAATCATTGTGGAAGCACAGCAACCTGATAGATCCCTATTAACATACATTTAAATACAAAAGGGGCAGTTTACTTTTCAGCAGTTTGAGCACCTGCAATTCACATTAACTTCAGCTGGAATTCTGTGTGCTCAGCAAATTAAACATCCAGTAAACAATGTTATAACAGCATTGACTTTAAGATGAAATCATAAATGCATGAACACAGGACAAAACCTATAGCTATTTCTGGCTATATTCAATCTGTTATGCCTCTTGGTCCTGGAATAGAAGGCTGGAAAAGATCTCAGTGGCTGTGAATTAGTTCAGCTCCACAATTACAGCACGTGAGATCAGAGCTGGTACTTTGCTTATATTAGATAACCAACCCAAATTGTCACATAAAAGGAGGATTAAATTTTTATTACAATACTAAAAACAAATTCATCTTTGAGCTGGATTAGTCTGATTTGCTGAGTCCTTCAGGCCACCACCTTTCTTGTTTGATATGCTGGGACTACTAATTTTCCGTTTCTGGTGGGAAGAATCAAGAGGGTGTGATTTTATGCAACCTCATTTTGCTTCTGCAATATGCCCTATCACAAAGAATCCCATTTGTGCCATTTGCCATCTAACATCCATTCATTTCTATCAAAATTATGGTGCAAAAAAAAATTATTCTTATGAACAAACTGAACCCAAGGATTTGCGCATAGTCAGTTACTTGACCTACCAAAGCTGATCCATTAAGAGAAACTTAGAGGACCACTCAGGCCCTGTTTTCAGGTCAGATCTGAAGTGTGTTAACTTGTTTTTAAATTCCTGGGAGCTGTGGGAGATGCCCACTGAATATGCTAACAAAAGGAAACTAGAGAGCTTAAATGCAACCAGAAAAGAAATAAAACCAATTTTTCTGTCTGCTTGGGTAAGAAATTACTGACTCAAGACCTTATACAAACCACAAATGAGGTTCGGACTCTTGCTCTTGGAAATTACCCCAACAGGAAAAAGCTACATCCTTCCTTGGATTTAAAAAGTGTTGTGAGAAAATCCTGTCATTGTGCCAGCCTTCCCCACCTCGTGCTGAGTACCAGGGAGTCATCAGAAATACTTCAGTGTACTGACACACGTTTAGAGGATTATGGAAGTGTATAATAGGAAGTAGTGAGCAGTTTGGAGCACTCTTGGTTTCCTACACAGACACACCAGCATTTTTCTCCTTTCTGATGGCACTTCACACAGCAGTGGACTTAGGGCAAAAAGGAGCTGAAGATGCTTAAAAATGACCCATTATCTACTTCAAAGGAGTAAGAAAGCTAGAGGATGGAGAGCATATGGAACATCTGTCTGAAAAAAACCCCTAAACTACACAGTATAGAGGAATAAGGTTCCAAACTTCCACCCTATAAGTTTGCAGAAATTAAGAACATAGATGTTACTTAGAAATGGGGACCAGAGCAGGTACAACACTGACTGGGTTGGCACAGTGCCCCGGCTAAAATGGTCAGGCTCCAGTTGAAGTCCTTCCCTCTCAGCTGGGACCCAGGATGCATTAATGTCCCTCAATGAATGAAGGGCAGCCCCTCCTACCTTTGGAACAATCAGTTTGTTTATCCAGTGCCAGGAGCACTTGCTATCACATCTCTTTCAAAGCGATTTTTTCTGATTCATGGAAGTTAGGGAAATGCTCTGATAAAATGCTACTGTTTATTATGAGTGTCTCCCTCAGACCCCAGTGTTTCAAGGCCTGCGCTAGGAACCCATTTCTCTTTTGCAACCCTGTTTCTAATACTTCTTTCAGTAAACAACAGCTGACCTTCATGAGTATGTGGAACTGACTGGCCCCAGGCCCTCTCATCTCTAAAGGACAGAACTGTGCTGTTGCAGGCAGATCCATGTTCTTTAGCATGTTTTTATCTTTTTTTTTTTTTTTTCCCCTTCTTTAATGAGATGAAGAAGTTCGATGTATGGATAGTTTGGATGGAGGGGAACATCATGAGACTCTGGAATCAGGCAAGCCTTGGGATTCAGCAGCTGGTAGTTCTGCTGCTGTTTCCCTCAAATGAAACAGTCTTGCTGGGATTTTGGAGGAACTGGGAGTGACAGACAAATGGACAGGCAGGGAGGTTGCAGTTTTATGACAGAAAACAGGAGAGGGGAAATCTCTAAAGTTATATCTGCTTGCGGTTTCACCTCTGCTACATGAGAAATAGTATTCCTGAGACCCTAGGCTCTTTAGCCTGGTTTTTTGCTCTAGAAAACTTGATGTGATTATTTACTTGGGACAGAGAAAAGGGGATGTGGCAGAATCTGATTGATCTTCCTCCGAAGACAGGAAGACAACAACCACACATGCTGATGCCATTAGATATCTGACTGGCTTCAGAACTACAAAGATGTGTTTATTGTTTACAAGTTTTTCTCTTTGCATAGTGTTTGCCCAAGGCCTTTGCAGCCAGGTTTGAATCCTTTTTTATTCCTCCCATTGAGCAGTGGTTTATTTTGTTCCAACTCATTTCCACACCTCATGTGAGACAGATGCCATTGTTTGCTTCTTTCCCTTCCATTTGATGTTTGGATGGTGATCATAAGGGATCCTTGTACAAATCCTACAGAGCAAATCCTATCACACAACTTGGGGACATTCTGTCAGGACCTTGGCTGTTTGTTATTGACATCAATGTGTTTTGAAAGGAAATTTCCTGGTATGTTGGTCAGCACTGGTGGGCCTGCCAATGGACAGAGGTCTCAGCCAAAAGTAACTTTCTTCAGCACGATGTTTAAATCTGTAGCATCAACCGCTGACGCTAGAAATTCAAATGTCGGTAGTATTATGCATGGTAAATAAGAAGGTATAAATGAAATAGTCTATATGGTGCCTAAAATAGAAGAAAAATTCTCCAAACCATATTAGTATAGGTAAGGTAGAGAGCAGTTTGTTTCTAATATGTAGCCCTAACGTTGTTAATGCATTTTAAATATACTCCTAGGTGAACATTTTTACTTTATTTTGTAGGTAAGAACTAAACCCCTGTTTCCCTGCTTTTAGTTTCTTTCACACTGAACACTCCTGTATTATTTGGTGCTGAGGACTAGGGGAAATTGAATAAGTTACCAAAATAAATCAAATATGTAAAAATGTGGGTGATGCCAAGTCTTCTCATAAGTCTGTATGGAAAAACCTGAATATGGACAGCAGTTTTACCTTTAATGTTCCTGGATATAAGAACATATTTTTAAATAAATATTTTATCTATCAGTTTATGTAAAAAGGGAATTTATACCAGAATGGAGAGAGTATTTGTTTGGAGGGATAAAGAGCTGTAGCTATGCAAACATGTGCACAATAGATGTTAGGCATTTTGGCCTTGACTTTTAGGAGCTACTAAATCTGCCTGAGAAAATTCCTTCTATTTAGAGGCCAGCAAGTATCCTACCACTTACCAAGGACTACCTGTGTCTGAATTAAAGTGTAGGTGTTTGACACTTATGTAGGACTCTGTTCTGATTATTGACAACAGAAATTTCTATAGCATAAAAACATGTCTTGTAGGAGTGATGCTGAATCAATATGACTCAACAGAACAAACCGGACCATTTCAGAGATAGTCCAGCCAACACTTTTTAGCTAAATTTGAAGTCAAGATCAGAAACACAGAGTAAACTAATTTTTTTATACAACCCAAATGGAGATCACTAATGTGCTCTTCTATAAGTCAGAAATGTTCTCATCTGCAATTTATGTACAGTAAAGATTGTTGTCTTCTGAAGAAAGTTTTTTGAAGAGCTATTCAAAGTAAATTGAAAGTGCTCAAGAAACTTGGAAACAGACCACTCATAGCAGGAGATGGACGTGAAAAAATTGTGCAAAATAACAACTGAGATAGAGATAGGAGGAAATGCTTTTTCAGCCAACCTGTAATTAGCTTGTGGAAGTCACAGCTACAGAGAGTCAAGGGCAAGAATATAATTAGATTCCAAGAGGGACTGGAAATGTATATTGATGTAATTAATTATAGCTCTGGATATATTTCCTAAAGTGTTTTTTTCAGCAATATTAAACCTCATTCTTCCCCCTGGAGGGACTGTATTTTTGCAGAAGGCCAAAGAACACATGGGCAGGAAACAACCCTTAGGTAGTCTGCAATGCACAAATGACACTCCAGAGGGAGAAACAAAGGTGGCGTTATGGTGTTGAGTAGTAGGGCCGGTAAGGTGCTGGGTGGTCTGTGTGCGTGTGTGAGACTGACACAATAATGACTTAGACTAATACTCAAACATACAGTCACGGATGCCAGATGGTCACCAGCTGGGAGACAAGTCTCATTTTTGAAATTGTACATCCCTTGTAAAATAAATCTATTGCTATCAGCCTCTGTAAACTTTTAGTCTGCCCTGTTGGCTGAATTTAACAGTACACTAAGTATGGCAATTATAGGTACTGAGGTAAATTTAAGTTACAACTGGAAAGTTTTTCAAAGGCAACTATTATCATTAGTTTACATAAACTAAGGGGCTACTGTCATGTGCAAAGATCACAAGAAGAAATGCTTTCCAATATTGGAGATTCTTTTTTTTCAGTGATATGTTGCAAGCCTAGGTAATGCCCTGGAGTTGACAGTGTTTTATTGGGGGCTTATTTTGCCCTTTCTTATCACAGAGGAAACGAGCTAATATTTTCCTTTCTACTTAAATACACAGCTTAGTAGCTAACACGTTACGAAAAACAAAGTAATCAAAAATGGGGTGGTGCAATCCCAAAAGTAAAATAAAACGTACAATGAAATACTAATAAGCCCTGTGATAAAAATGCTGAAGGTTAGACATTCTTTTGCAAATAAGGAATAACAACTTTCTGCAACTTCCGTTCTTGGCAGAGGAGACTTGTGATTGCATTTACTGTGGAAGGTCAGGAACAGTCAACCTGACCAAGTTGCTTGATGCTCATCACCAAATGGGCTCAGCTCCCTGGGGATCTGCTCTTCTTGGTTCCAAGGATGGTTTTGACCCAGAGGGCCATATACAGAGTTATAAAAAGTATTTATGAAAAGAATGAAATTGTGTAGCTTAGGTAATAGATGTGTGCACATATGATCCCCTGACCTGCTCACTGAAATCTGAGGGGTGCTTTAGGGCATTTGCTAGTTATTTTGGGTAGAATTTCTGCTTGGTTGTGAAAGCAATTCTTTTTTTTTT
>VXAY01005267.1:175978-201701 GCA_013399855.1 Oxyruncus cristatus | reverse complement strand
TTTTTTTTTTTTTTGGTTGGAAAGCATTGGAAAGATATTAATAGGTGATCTCTGACTAGTTCTGTTTCTTTGGATTTTCCATGTATGATGAGGCAATTCAAACTAAAAGAAAAAAAGATATATCAAAATAGACATTTCTGTACTGGCTTGATATGATCATATCTGGATTGAATTTTGAGTGAACCAAGTCTGGCTGTAGTTACTTGTCCAAGTACAGTCCCATTTCATAAAAAGACTGCTAGAAGCACAGAAGGGGTATTGTAGTGCAGTACAGAAATACACAGATAAAATAGTGTGAGGAACCTAGTATCTGCTTTCAGTAGCAATGTAGCCTTGAACCTTAGTAGGTAGCAGAAAGCTAAAAAGCTTTGTCTGTTACTCAAAAGTAAATTGTGCCTTCTAACAAAGCTCAGACAGATAACTGTTTCAGTCACATATCTCTTTGGAATAACTGCTTTCTATCAATGACCGCTAAGTGAATGCTAGACCTGCGTGTGTTTTACCCCTTAGAGATCTGGGCTACAACCACCTCCTGCCTTAAAAAATATTGCTTGAACAGCCCCTCCCCCTGAAAAAAAAAAAAAAGAAAAGAAAAAAAAATAAAAAAAAAAATGCACATTTTCAAAGAGACTGTTCCCATTACAGCTCTTGTATCCATAGAGAATTTTATATACATTTTGCATCTCCTCATTTACACCAAAACTTTGTTTTTGACAGAAACTTGAATGTCTATCAGTTTAATTAGTGACATAGATTATTTGAAATTGTTCATCAGAATATCTGTTTTATCAAAACCAAGCTGGTATGTTTTCTTCAGCAATAGCATGAGTTTTTTGGTACTAATTCCCCATTAATGCCATTTGGAGTTGCTAGGGATCAGTGACCCACTGTCTTGAATCCTCATTTATTCTAAACTCAGTTGGAGAGGAATCTGCTTTCCGCTATCACTCTTTAAGGCTTCAACTGGAAATTTAGTTTGACCTGATAGAAAAAAAAATTAAAAATGCTGAATCTACCTTTGGCTGAACCCCTTTTTTCCCTTGTACCTCTTTAGGGACATGTAGACTTAAAGGAAATAGAAAATGTTGGAGTTGACAGTCACTGACAAAAGTGTGAAATTCCAATAGCAGGACAAGCATAAATTTGGGCACATGGAGTTCTAGTGAAGTACAGCTAGTGCTTAAATCCCCGCCAGACTATCAGATGCCTTCCTCTGTACGTGCTGCTTTCAGAGACATATTCATATTTCATGTATTTTACCTAGCACTTATGAAAGCGATGATAGTGGAGTTCATTGCTTTCCTGGCCGCCCACCCTCAAGCCTACCATACATTGAAAGAAGCCTCTTAATTCTGTTGTAAAGTTGTAGGCCAGAGTACCTGGGATACAGGAATTATTGCTGAGAATAGCAACTCACTAATGGCACCATGATAAGAACCTCACACTCACAGAGAGACAGTAGCCACTCACAAAAACAGTAAAAGCAGACAGCATCTCTCAAACTTTCTGGCACAATCTTGACTCAGAATGCAAGAGAATAGTTAAAATAGTTTTGCAGCTTGTGCTTCCAAGTTGTTTCTTTACAGATCCAAAAGCATATGCTGGACAGATGTTGTACTCAGTCTGATAAGTTTGCATATGGTATTGATGAGCTGTAGATACCAGAAAAACTCTTGGATTTATGTAACTAGATATGTCCAAGTAAAATCTGTGAATATTAAGGGGGTGTAATTCAGAACTGATGTAGCTTGTGACTGGGATATTAGTATTCTGCTTTAGTCTTCAAATATGTAGGATATCAACAAGAAATAATTATTTTATCTTTGCCTTTTTAAAAAAAAAAGAAAAGAACAGCAATTAAGCCCTAATTTCAGCAACATTTTTACAACAAAGTCAGTATCCTTAAAAATACATAATTTATTCAGATTCTTTTTATTAATTACAGTGTCATTAATAAATAATTGCTTAGGATTGCACTTAATGGGATTTTGGGCAGAATGGATGGAGTCTTCAATGGAAAACTGTACAGTTTCCTTTCAGATATGTATGAGCCCCACTGCTAAAAGGGCACCTATTATGAACATTCTTATGATCTTGCAGTTGACAGTAATACTTCCATCTGTAAGTATTATGAAGGAAATATCTGTAGGAAGATTTTTTGCATTCTTATCAGAGACCTCTCATGTCACACTGTCTTACACCCTGAACAGCATGCAAAAATCCAATATGGGAGTAAAGGAATTAATTTGTGTAAGGAATCGATTAATGTCTAACACAGTCTCCGTAAGTTCCACTCTAATGTTCCCTCAATTTTTATCTATCCCAAAAATATACAAGAGTGAACAAATTTTAAGTTTGTTATGTAAATATTCCCATTGGTTACTGTGAAGCTGAGTGAATGTTTTGCTCTTACCACATACTGTGTGATTCCTTCTACTAGATCAAAACAGTGGTGAGCAAAACCTGAAGACAGACCATGCATGGAGTATTCTCTTCTGAACAGTACTTGACATTTCACTGAGTTGCTTCTGAAACAGGGAACTTTAGCCCTTCTCAAAGTTCCTTTGGCACAGGACAGGAGAGTTACAGAGCTGTAAGGGACTAACATCATTCTGATTCTCATGGTCTGCTGTGGGGTAATAGTTATTTGGCTTATTATCCTTATTTTACCAACGGATACTGGAAACCCACATGCTTTTGAGCAGCTTGACCCAAGCAATTCATTCAGGGTCTTCCAGTTTGTTTAGAGCAGAATATAATTGACTTGTAAATTGACCAGTTAGCCTCCAGAGGAATTCTTAGTTTAACACAGGGCTAAAATCCCAGCTGCTTCCAGAGAGTGAGGTGCTATAGCTACAGATCTCCTCTGGAGTTCATCACTCTTTAAGGATATGAAGCAGCTCTGTAATGTGCGTCAGCTGCTCATGGTTAGTGCAGGACTGCCCAGTGAGGACTCAGGAATGTGCTGTGTTCCAGCAGTGGCTGGAGCCCTGATACCTTTTCCAGCCCCTGACTTGTCTGTCCAGGCTTTCTGCCATAAAGCTACTGCCAGTGCACACAAACCAGCCACGCATGTGTGGGTGAAGCACCCTTCTTCATTTTAGCAAAGATGAAATGCATTGACGTTGAAAACATGCAATTCAGTACTCCTTAGGGCATTTTCCTTCAGGTTGACTCATATAGAGAAATTCCTCAGGCTGCTTTCATTTTACTAGTGTGGTTTCACACCTCTGCCCAACAACAATGAAATTAAAAACAGTTAAAGTAGAAATATTAAGAGAGGAGTGAATAATTCACTAGGAAAGATGGACCTGCTAAAACTAGTCTGTCTCTGTTCAGCCAATCTTCAGGCTGGCTGTAATTTCCAAATATTTATTTAGGACTTTGGTTTGCCTGGTGTTCTCCTGAAAATTTGTTTTTTCACTGCAGGAGTCATCACACAGAATTTGCTTCAAGTACTTGAAATGAAAATCTGAGCTGTGTTACTGAATTGTGTGTTGTTCATAGGTAGTTACATGGGATGGCAGGAGTTCAACAGCAGTGAAAGCAGCTGACAACTGGAAAAGATTGCCTTGGGATGAAGTCTGTCTGGGATGCCAATGAGCTGCATACATGGAATTATTTTGGAGTTTCTAAAAAGTGTTTGTTGTGTAGGAATCATAAAACCATAGACAGGTTTGGGTTGGAAGGGGCCTTTGTAGATCATGTGAGAGATGAGGTGTAGGCTTTAACTAGAGTAAAATGAAGACAGGACGAGACTATTTGCTACAAGCAGACTGTCAATGCATTTTTTTGCAGTTATGTTTCCATAAAATAATTATATTTATGTGGGAGGTCTAATTCTTCGTAATGGGCACTTTTGTGGGACGATGTCTTATCATCTGAGTTTACCTGCCCTTAAGCTAGGGTCTTAAGATATTTTAAGGACTCTTCCCTGTTGTCTCAGGTGTAGGTGTATCTAACACAAACTCTTATTTACACTTGTGCAAATCCCTGCCAAGCATGTTTGGGAGTATTTGCTTAGCTTCTGCTTTTATTACTGAAGAAACATTTGCCCCATATGTTACTGCCACTGATTCTTATTTGAGGCCAAATTATTTTTAGTGGGGATAAATCTTTTATGAAACTAAATTTTTTATTAGTCTAAATACAAAATATTTATGTTCCATTACATATTTACAACCTTGTTCATGAAAAAATAATGGTCATCCAAAAGAAGTATTTCCATGGGAATTATTAAAAAGAAGAAAAAAAAGGAAGGAAAAGACAATTCCACTGCAACTTGTCCCCTACAATAAATGAAACACTCGCAGGTAAGAATTTATGCGAGGCAGTTAGCAGGCAATAGATAAGTGCTTGCCACTTTTAAATCCTGCTTGGAAATTTCCATTATGTCAGATGTGATCATAATGATGAACTGTAATGGTTTGGGTAGAGACTAACTTTTCCCTAGCCTTCTTCACCAGAAAAATTTCAAGAAAAATGATTACTGCTTACTATTCTCTGTCTACTGTTGCAGTGAAACTGCTGGTAAATTCTGTTCAAACATCTTCAAATGTCTGCAGCATTTCATTAGAGTTTCAGCCAAATTAATTTCTGAAGCAATACTATTGAAATTCTGGTCAATGAGCCAAGCAAAGCACACAAGCAAGTATTTAAGCAGTGGGGGTAATCCTGGGAGTTCAATGGGACTATTATAATGGAGCAAGTCAAATATGTGCTTACTTAGCTGCGTGGGGCCTCAGTGTATCTCAATGCACAGCATCTATAGGCCTGAAAGCCAACAGAAGTTAATAGAAGGGCAGTCTCTGACTCTGAGAGATTTTGAGCCAGCCCATGAATGATCTAGTGTCATTCATGGTGTCTGGTAGATCAACTGACATAATTGGAGGATGAATAAAATGGTTCCCCAAATAAGAAGACTGCCCACTTTTTTTTTTTTTTTTTTTTTGGTCACAGAATACTGCTCATTGCCTCTGACCACTCCAAGATCACTCCATTCAGCCTGAAGAATTGACCTGTCTTGGAATATGAGATTAGAAGGCTGAATTTTGTTTTTCATGCAGTACATAAGATGATTTTCTTCCTGGACTGCAGGAAGTTTCTAGCTGTGACCTTTTTCTCTTCTGGGTAAGAGGCAAGTATGTGTGGGGTAAATATTTTCTTTCTTACTGCCCTCTTTTCAATAAGAGAGTTACTCAAAGGAGCATTTCCCTGACAAGAATTCGTAATAATATTTTTCATAATGTACCAAGAAATCCTTTGTGAAGTAATTATTTCCCGTTTTAAATGAAAAATACAAAGCAGAAAACCAAAAAGTGTGTGTGTGGGAAAGGATAGTCTTTTACTTAGAGGGCTGGAGGGGAGGGAAAAGAGTAACTGGGCTGAATAAGTTCTGTGGCAAGTTTCCAAATACTTTTTGCATCAGATTTGTTAAACATTTCTTTTAATCTGATGTCCAATCACAAGTTCTCTTTTTCCTTTGTATGCCATTAAGACACACTATCCCAGCTCAATGGGTTTGCATTGTTTGGTGGCAAAGTAAATACACATATCAATGTGTGTTCAGACCTTCCTGGTATCATGTGCTCAGAGCATTTGCTGCCTCTTTACTGGCACTTGGAGGGCTCAGATTCCTGAGAATTCATCTGATAATGTTAGACCTGGAACAGTATATACATCGAACTCACCTCAGAGACTTGCAGTGAACATGTAATCGTTTCTCTCTAACTTCAGCGACATGACTCCAAACTGCTTTTGTTCTGACTCTCCTTCAAGCACAGGAAGTTGAGTCATGGCTGTTTGGAACTGTGGGACTGCAGGTCATGTCCTTGTGTTCTCAGTGGATTCATATGATTCTGATTCTTTTTGTCATGGTGTCAGAATGAGAGCAAGGAAGGGATCAGTCCCTCTGTGACTGCGCTGTTTTTTCCTACTGAGATACATACATGTAACCTTTACACCTAATTGAAGTCATGAACCTTTTGGGTTTCCTAGAATATCTTACTTCCCATCTGTCTGTGCTTTTCTTGGGACAAAACCTTGTATTTATATCCTCATGTAAGAGGTGAATTTGCTTTCATAAAGGAATAACATGGGCTAGAGCAAGTAGTAATGAACAGAATTAACGAGGAAGTGGTGTCAGTGATAAGGACAGCTGATAATAGCAGAATAAAACAATTCCCATAACCTAGTTTTAAGAATATGTAGAAAGTCTGTTTTGACTTTTCTATTTAGGTACACTTGCTAATTTACAAATCTGATGTCATGAAGTTATAGGGACCAGGAAGCAGTTAGGGAGGTTGGGAATTAGGAAGGTTTTCAACACAACATTTCATCTGGGACAGATAGAAATCTGGCTTGTGGCTTTTGACAAAGTTAGGCTGTGATAGGCTCCTGTGAACCCCAGCACTCTGTGTGGCCAAACCCTCTAGAGTTTGTTTCAACTACCTGAAGAGCTGTACAGAGGATGGGCATGCAGTTGTGCATTCAGAAACCACTTGGACATGGCAATCTGGCTGAGTTTAGCTTCCTCGAGTGATTGGGACATTGCCTCTAACACCATTGTTGGCAGTGCAATAGCTCTGAGCGTCCTGTAAGGAAACTGTTCCCTGGTCCCCACCAGCCCGATCTGTCAACTCTTTTCAGTCTTCTGCTCCCACAGTTTTCTCCCTTCTCATGTTTTGCTCCCACCCAGCAAGCCTTTACTGCCCAAGATGTCTCTGCTGGTCTCTAATCCTCTGTGGTGGCCCAGCTGGTCTCCCACGCTAGGATGTGTTGCAACCGCTTCAGCCTGTCTACAATCACAGGGTGTGAAACTGTGGCTCAAAACCTTGTCATAGAAAGACACTCATAGCCTTTCCTCACCAAATGGCTCAAGTCTGTCAGTCTTCTGCCATATTACTCACCATGCCAGATGCATTTTCCTCCTATCTGATCTGAGTCAGCACCTTTCTGCTCACCAGGAAAGAGGGTCCCTGAGAGACGTCTCTTTGACAGGTGTGTGGAGGGTCATGCTGCTCTGTGGAAAGAGTATGGTTTTGTAAAGAACGTTCCCATGGAGATTCCCTGCTAAATTTTCCTTCAGGTTCTTTTAGAACTGAAATGAACCTCAAATTATTTCTTGTAGAATGCTTCCTGAGATTTGAGCTTATTAAAATGTTGCCTGAGTTACCAGTAACTGTCTCAGTCTTTGCTGCAGGGGCCTTTCGCTTGTCCCTGCCAGGGCTTTCAAACAGTATAATTTTCTTTCTTTAACTTGATGCTCTCTATCCCTGAGCTATTCTCTTCACCCCCAGCCTCTTCTGCAGCAAATCCCAGGGCTTTCTACCTGAAGTCAGCTAATAGCTAAGTTTTGTGTTCTCATCAGGAAGGAGCAATGTGATTAATTCTCTAGTGTCTCTTCTGTTCCTCTGAGCTCTGTTTCCATATGGGGAATCTGGAATGGAAGCAGTGAAGGAGCCAGCACTGAACTCCCTTTTCCTTAAAATAGACACATCACCTGCTCCACCTTCACATTATGGAATAAGCCATGATGAGAGAAAAATAAGCAATGCTGTCTCATCATTGACTTGCAGTCTGGATGTTGTCATCTTGCAAAAAGTGGAGACAGTCTGTAATAAAGAAGATGTGATTAAGAGGGATGTGGGCAAATACTACAATTAAACAGAAAAAATCAGCAGCATAAATATGCCTTCTGAGGCAGCACTCCCTGGAAAGATTTTGAATTACACTGTGTCAGAAAGGAAGAACAAATCAAAAGCTTTTAGAGGTGGATGCCTCTTAGTGCAGAAAGGAGGGGCATTCAAATGTGCCCCACATCCTATAGCACTTGTAGAGGTTATTGTACCCAGTAATGCCTGGATAAACCTAAATACTATACCCTCATAGAAGGGAGCGAGGGGCTTAGGAGCTGTGAATTTTTGATTTGCCTTGGGGAGCTCCCTTTTTCTCTCCATTGCCTCCAGAGGAAAACTGAACCAAGATACCTCCTTGCCCTGATCAAGTGTCTGAAGTAATCGAAACTCATACAGGTCAGGAGGGTGCAGGAGAAGAGGGACCATCAGAGCATGGTCTTCTCCACCAGCTCCTCACTGTCCCTGATTTGTACTGGGAATTCAGTCCTACATCACCCACATTGACTATTAACATGATTTGTGGCCTGGAAACAGCCAGCACAGGAAGAGGTTAGAGCTCTCATGGCTATTCAGTTCCTTCTTCAGGAAGAACAAGTTTTTGTTTTTTTTTTTCCTTTGGAGTTTGCCCTTTGGATTTTCATGCTCCACCTGTGACCATCAAACCAAAAATCCATGTCACACAGAGAAGCTGACAGTGTTGTAATGGAAGTACATTATATGTCCCTTATGTAAAGGAGAATGGTCAATGCAAGAAACACTTCATTTTCTCCGCCTGGCAATAAAAGTTAAGAGGGCTGACTTCTGGTTCAGAGCAAATGATGGGCAACCTCTGGGAATGCAAGCTGTGTGGTGTGAGCTCACTGTATGCATATTGGGCTCTTTGGAAGGCATGTGTTTGGGTATTTTATTAGTTAACTTCACAGAGAAAAAGTGTTGCGCCATCCTAGCATTTTCTGTGACAACACTTCCATCTGGGTATTCTTTTACCACTGAGGAATCATTGCCCTAGGAAGGTCACGGCAATGCAAAGGCAGAAACTTGGGGCTCATTTATAACTTTAAACTAAAGTAATTGTAGTGAGTGAAGGCATCAGTTCGTTCAGCAAGATCTTAGCAATGATTAACAATGCTGCTGTATAAAAATTGCTCAAGTTCCCAGTGTGGATTGTGGCAAGCTAAAGCAGTGACAAAAGGTGCTAGAGGTTGTGCACTCTTTTTTCCATCTTTCCTTTCTCTCAAAATATAGCAAATGCCTGTAGTCTCCAGCAAAGTCAAACTTCTTTCACTTTTGATCTTAGAGATCTGCTGCTGCTGTGAATGCTTGTGCATGTTGTCATCCTTAACTTCATTACTATGGGTACTGGAGCAACACAACAACTGTGAATTTTTCTAAGTCTGGAATTTCAGACAAAAAAGTCTGTGCATTTCTTCAGAGGCTGAGTGGTTCCAGAAAGATCAGTAGGTCTGTACGATAAATAAAAAAATATAGCCTTTCCAAAATTGGACTAACACCACCAGTCAACATGAGTGTCTAGATTGTGATATGTGAAAGTAAAATACATTTTTCCTCCAGAATTCCATCCTTGAAACTTCAGAACTGTATAAAATACAGAATTTCAGTTATAAAAAATACACAGAATATTAAGGTTTTTCACCGTACATTAAGTAAAAAGTCAAAGAGAAGTTCCTGGTGGCTATCAAGATAGATAATTTTAAATACTCCTTACACATGCTCTACTCATAATTTCACTTTCAACAATACGTGTAAGAATGACTTTTAACATACATTTGAAAATCTGTTTATTGAGTTTTATACAAGAAGCCTACCACTGAGGAAATGACTGTATCACAAGATTTAAAATTGCATGTGGGGAGGAAAGAGGACTTGAACTACTACCCAGAGAACAGGACTGTAGTAATCTCAGTATAATAGTTTATTGTTTCTTATAATACAGTAAGTGACAAAAAGGCTTAATATATAGCCTAAATGGAGGTTCACTTGAATAGTTATATGTTCAGCTTCTTGTGCCAGAGATTTAATCTAGTCAAGGCTGCTTTTATACAAAAGTGACTTGCTTGCCTTTTGTAGGACATTTCTACTTTTTTATGTGAAGTCTCACATGTCTGGAGGATTAAAATTGCTGCAGTATTTTTAGAAAATAATGACTAAATACTCTGAAGTAGTTGGGTCAATAGAAGAAAAAATATATTACAAAGGGGTTTGGGCTATGAAAATGGATACAGGTAGGCAAAAAGGAAAAGTGTCATTCTTTTCTGGTTCCTAATATGGGGACTTTAGGATGCTGAACATTTATGAGGTCTTAGTTTTAATATGTTTTTTATTGTTTTTCTATTGTGATTTAAAATGATACTAATATTTTTACTTCCCCTTACTGAAAACATTTTATTCTTATCTTAGATGAATGAACTAACAGCCTAAAAATTTACTTTTTAAATAATAAGAAAAACGATAATAAAATATAACAAACTGACTACATTTAACAGTAAAAGTGAAATTCTGGCTGAATAGGTAATGGCAGATTCCTCACTGACTTACCCATGGCCAGGATTTCTTCCTCGGAATTTGTTTCATCCCCAGCTTGTGGTACAAAAAAAAATCCTTTAATATCTTTACTTTGCAGGATTGGCCACTGTGTTTTCCCTACTTTTGGAGGCATGGTATCAATTGTTTGCATTTCATTGTATCATATGCATTTTGCTCAAATTAGTAGCTTTCTCCACTTCCTGGATTCAGGCAGTTATGAAAAAATGCTGATTTATTTGTTTGTTTGCTTGTTTGTTTTTTCCCCCAAAGGTGAATAGACCCCTTTTAGTCAAGGAAAAGGTAGTAGGTTAAGAAACAACAACTCTATTGCTTAAAAAAATGTATGCATGTATATACATGTGTACATATGTATGTATTTACATCTTTTAAGCTAGACTCATTGTGTCAGGGGAAGGATATCAGGGGAAAAATGGGCTGAGTCATGATCTGAAGCCTGTGTTAACAACTTGAAGGAAGCATATTATGGTGCCAGTGGGAATGCCTATGCTGTTATGTTGGTTGCTTTGTGTTCCACAGCCTGTATGTTGCCTTCCATCCTGGCTCAGCATTGGGGTGAGGGAACTGATCCTTCAGGCATAGGTTGGGAAAACTTTTGGTCTAAGATCAAACTGAGTCCTTTCAGGCAGTATGGGTGCAGCTGGGATTATGTGCTGTTCAAATTCAAGCTCACTGTCAGGTCTTGTAAAGAAGAGAGGAATAGAAAAAGTTATTAAACCCTGCATGTATTCTGTTTGGGGAAGGGATGTTAGGGCTGGCCATGTTGGATTTTTACCCAGGAGTTCCCATGGGAAAGCTCTCTAACCCTGAAAGAGGTAAACTAGTCAAGAACAAGAGGAAAATCTGCTTCTTTGGAATAGTACTGTAACCAGAACTCGTTTAGCTAACCAAAGTGTCTTAATTCTTTGCAAAATTACTGAAAGGATTGAACAAATCTATGAAAATTAAAAGCAAAATTTCTTAGCCAAAAACACAAGCTGATCTAATCTTTTTTTTTGATGAGATAGATAAATCCCAGTAATTTAGTTATCATATTGGATACATAATTATTGGCATCAGGCTATAGGACAATTAGAATAGAACTTTGCTTCCTGTCTTTTCTAGAATATTTGGTAAGGAGGCTAAAGGTAATTTGTCTGTGGATGCCTCCCCTTACAATGAATCCAGACAGGTCAACTATCTGGTTTTGTGATTAAATAGTTAGCTGGCAAATAGATGAAGATAACTGAATGTATTATTAACACATTCCCTTATTCCCTTTATCTTGTTTATTTTATTAACACCAAATTATTTGGAGCACCCTGACTTTCCATCTGACATTTCATAGCTGCAGTAAACCACTAAATGAGTAGCTGATTGCCCACTGTTCTGGGCAATGGGGGTTTTACACCTGTTCTGACTATGTCCCCCTTCTATGGCCTGAAGAGTGGCTAAGGGGGAAGAAGCACAGCTCTTCTCACAAGCCTGTGGTCCCAGTGCACCACAGCACTGGTGTACCCACTACTGGCTGGTTCAGGGGAGGCAGCTGCTGCCCAGCAGAAGATAGAGCAAACCCTACAGTGTATCAAAGAGCCAGTATTTCCTTTTTCAACCTCTCTTTACCATGCCTCCTATGTATTAGAAGGCATGGTAGAGCTGCCTTTAGGCTTAGCTTTAAATTTGACAGTTTTATCTCTTTGCTGCTACTGCCTTGTCACCATCTGCTGTGTTTGCACTCAGTTGTCTTCTGGGACTTGTGCACGTCTACACTGCAATCCTCTTGCCTTCACACAGCACTTTGCATGTTAAGGTAGGTGGAATAGCATAGCAATTTATACAGCCCTTGATCAGCATCCCTGTGTGCAGCACCACAATGTTTGAAATTTAACTGACATGAAATCATGATGTGGAACAAATAACAGTTCACT
Source organism: Oxyruncus cristatus (assembly GCA_013399855.1). NCBI lineage: Eukaryota > Metazoa > Chordata > Aves > Passeriformes > Cotingidae > Oxyruncus > Oxyruncus cristatus. The sequence goes on along the minus strand of VXAY01005267.1, from coordinate 189,595 downwards.
CAGACATTTAGCTGTATGTTGCATGTGAGTAAAGGCAAACTGCAAGTGAAATAGAACCTAAGACACCTCAGCTGTGCTCTATAAGACCCCAAGAAACTCTCTCTTCCTGTTTACTATATGACCTTTGTCAAGTCGACCTTTTTTGAATCTAATCTTTTTCATCTATAAAATAGAGACAGTGAAACCTGCCCTTCTTTCCAGATCTAAGGGAGTAAAAAGTTTTATGTAAGAGCTTGGTGCTGTTTACTATTCCAAGCTATGGCTTTGGAGCATGCATTCCCTGGTAGAGCGGACTCCTCACATCCAAAGGCAAGAAAGTGTAGGGAGCTCAGAGATGAAAGAGAGCTGGATGCTGAGGGCTTGAGGAGGTGAGGTGCAAGCTCATCAAAGTGGAGGAAAGGAAAATTAGCTGCATGCTCTGCTGAAAGAAATGGGAAGGAGTTTATTGATTCTGACTTCTTGGGCAATGGGAACTTTCGCCTTCTCTTTTCTCTGCTGTCCTCTCTTCTCGGGCTTGCCTGTGGAGGCTGTGGTAGCTTAAGATTAAAAAGGGAAAACAAGCTGTATGGCATCTGATGTGGTAGCAGCAAGTATCTTGATATCTGAAGAGTGCCAGGAGGCAGCCAGGCTAGTTGCTGCTCAAGACAGGGACTGAGTGAATATCCTGCTACCCTTCCCTGTCCTGCGTGTGACAGTCAGTAGCCTTGAAAAGGGTTGCCATTAGCAGAGGGCCCTGCAAGACTCAGAGATGACTGCAGGACACTTTATTCCCTACTATTCTCTTTTTGCACTGGAGGATATGATTTATGGTCCCCATAGAAAAGAATGGTGCCTTTAAATTCTACTACATATTTACTGGTAACACCACAGTTACCCAAATTCTTATTTAAGGAGCCTGAAAAAATCATAATTCAAAGATACTTGGGTCCAGAATTTGAGCTTGAACCTTTCTCTATTACTTTGGAGAATCATTCACATTAGGACTTTACTAACAGGAGGCAGAAATAAGAATTTTTGAAACAGGCTTTTAGCACTATGGGGTCCCTGACATTCTTTTGCAGCATTTCAAAGCTTGCTGTGTATCTTTAAGACTTGCGTACTGATGAAACATACTGGTTAATTTAGTGGGCAGTTTACTACTGTCAGGACATAAAGTTATTACCTACAAGTTCTTTATGAATATTTCCACATCTAATAGTCTTTACCAAATACACTGGGTGCAAAATTTATAATGCAGCAGCTGCAAAACACCATGATCTGACACAGCTATTACTTCGACATCCATATGTTTTGCCATAGATGTTTACCAATAGCTCAAGCAAAGAACCCAAAGGGTAGCAATTAAAATACTCCATCCTTGTAATTTAAAGCTTCCTGCGTAAGGAAGTGGAGGAGCATTATTGTCTCCGGATTTAAGCCTGCTGAAGACTTTCAGATTGTGAATTCAGGAACCTGAGGGAGGGCAGAAAATTTGAGTAAGCACATTACCACTTCCTCTGGAGGAGTTGGTTGCTGTTCCAATGGTATTGTAACCACTAAATGTCACCGTGATCTCTCTGGTCCAGCTCAGCACTGCTCCGCAAACTCATCTTTTTACAGTCACTGACTCAGCTTTATGAGTAGCTACTGTACCTTTTTTTGAGTTCAGCAGGAAACTCAACTATATATTTAGGGTATCTTATAAATAACTCCATGCCCACTACATAGCTGACACAAAAGAAAGTTTTAATTTCTTATTTTGGTAATGATTTACAGCTGTTGTTCCACTGGGCTTATGAAACATTATATATATGCTTCAATGAATGTTTCATATGTATATTTTTATATATAAACAGTGAAAAATTACTTCTGAGAGTCAGTTGCAAAGACACTATATTTTATGCAAAAAGCATGTCTTGCAAATATACTAAACAGTTCTTGCTGATATCACAATTAAGCAGAGAAATTCTCATTCTTCCATCTCTCTTTCTACATATATATCTCAGTAATGAGCATAGAGCTATGATTCAAAATGACAATTTTTGGACAAGAGAGCTATTTTTCATTGGGTGATTTAGGGCCAATGAAGAGCTGTTTATTCTGGAAAATGCTCTGCTATATTTCCTTAAAAAAAAAAAAAAAAAAAAAGATTACACAAGGTTAAGAATTTTTTCTTCTACTTTAAATTCAGATTTTCTGATAATGGCAATATGCTTGCCCTGTTCTTAGGTTTTTGGTTTGTGTATAATTTGTTTTTTTCCTTTGTTATCATCAAATAATCCAGATTTTTTTCTTTGTCTCAGCATTTAAACTGAAAAATGAAAGGTGGTTGAAAAGGCAAGAAACCAAGTGAAAATCTCCCCTACTGGAATCTGGGCTGTGACTTCAAATCTGCTGCATGAGATAAGCAAGTCACTTGGTCTGTGCCTCAGCTTCCCAGTCTGTAAATGGGGACTAAACTGTTTTTCACTGAGATGCTTCGCGATTCACATCTGAAAAGCACTAAGCATGATTAATAACCAAGCAATGTCTGACATGCAAAAATACCATGCTGTTTAATCACTGGTGCCTTATGGATGTTCTTTGACATAAAGACAGCAGCTGGGTCTCTTCAAAACAATCCCAAAAAATCTAATCACTAATGATTTACTTGCTATTCACAAGAGGTGTTTTACAAAAGTAATTACACAGGGACTAGGAATTTGAACAGTGATGTGATCAAGATTCATCTGCATGATTGTAAACACTTTAAAATTACTTTTCAAATATTTATTTTTAAAGAAAATTAAATTAAAAATTCTTAAAGCCTGGTATTTAAGATTATGTTTGGTTTTTTTCAAATATCTAGTGGGAGTTAAAGGAAGTCTAGGAGTATGGAATGCATAATACTGAAAACGAGAAAAATTGGCTTGTCCTTTTATTCCTTGCTTTCACCCTCCCAATTAACAGGGACAGAGGAGGTCATGGACAATCCTGAAATGATCAGTCAACTCCATTACAGGTACTCCTGTGTCTCCCTGCCCATTGTCCACTGCTGGCTCCCACAAGTGTTAATCGTAATTAGATGGAACAGCCACTGCGAGTAATAAGATTGAGGAACAAAGACAAATCAGTTCAGTGGGAGTAGTCGGGTTAGTTCTCTTTTGATTAAGAACTGCTTGGCTGTGTACACCTCTTTCCTCTTTAAAGGAATCACTCTCTCTTCTGACCCCAGTGACATTTCCAGTTCTACCTTCCTTGCTCACCCATTTTCTGGTTTTAGTATCCCCACCTATTTCTGTGGGTCAAACAGGAAGGAAGATACTACAACAATCTGGGTGAAATTCTAGTCTTATTAATATCTTTGACATATTTTATAAATCATGGTAAAACTGATGTACATTGCAGTCAGACTAGATGATCACTGTAGGTTCCAACTGAGTTGTTCTTTCTGTTCTCTTCTGTTCTATTCTGCTGCAGATGATGAAAAAGTTGAGCTTGGTAATGCAATAGCTCTGTTCAGGAAGGGATTTAAGCCTAGTCATGTATATTTTAAACCATATGTACAGCCTTGCGGACGGCAGTGAGTATCTGAAATTCCTATTTGGCCTTCAGTGTAGTTAGCTACTTCTGCAAATCCTTAAGTGTCTTTTAGTGATACTGATACTCCTTGTGATAAGATTAGAGTATGTGATTGATGTTTGCTCTTCTTTTCTTTTTTTTTTCTTTTTAATTGCTATCTGCTCCAGTTTTTCTTCTAAAACATTTGCATTCCCTACATTTTTTTGTCTTTCACTTCCTACTCTTCCCTGGTGCCTGTGCTGCCTGCCTGAGTGAGGAACACCTCCTTTCAACCTGACTTCCGTTTCAACTCAGCAGGCACTGCAATCTTTTTCTTGGCTCCTGGTATCTCATCTAATCAGACCCCATGCTTTTATGCTGGCTCACTGCATCTGCACTAGGTATTCTGTTAGACTACCAGGCAGAACTAAAAGCTTCCAGCTTGCCTACCTTCCTGTCTGCCAAATTGGAGAGAGGGGAGGAGAGAAGGGAGGGTGGTAGAGTCGGTGAGAGCTCTTTAGTGTGAGTCATCTTAACTTCAGTCCTTTCCCTACTCCTATGAAAGTACTACTTGGTATCTCTAGTGTGCATGAAGATTCAGCACTTTGCCTTGAACAGAGAGAATTCCCAGACTCTTTGATAATTTCCTATTATTAAACAGTGGATATATCTTAATGGTGAATTTCAGGAGGTTTAAAATAAAATGAAAAGGCTATCTCTCACTGGGTTCTTTAAGCTCTTTTTATATAACTCTTGCAGCTAATACCAAAACATTAGAGGAAAGACAACTTCATCTGTAATAAAACTTTCAAATTTAGTAAGGAGGTATAATGGTTTAGTAGTACAGGGAAAGGATCTCAAATTCCAACTGCATCTATGTTCCACTTTTCACTACTGTATATCTGGTTTCGGTTACTGCACACTGAAACAACAAAAAGTTCTCATACTACTCTGATGGTTTGGGATCTTTTAAGTTGCATGAAATATGTAAATCTGGTGATCAAGACATGCTTGGCCAGGATCACTGGTCAGCACATGGCAGCTGGGAATAATGCAAAAAACAAAGATGAAAAGAGGTGTTAGCATTATGGTCATATAAAGTAGCATCTTGACTACAGTGTGGGTTCAGTTACTAAACACATCCTAGAAGAAATGCAGAAACTAAATGAAGAATGTGAAGAGATCACAGTCTGGTGGCAGGTAGATTTGATGGTGAGAACAAGGGGTTCTGCTGCACATCGTGCTTCATAGTTGTTCTCCTGCCTCCTTCCCCTTCACAGCCACTTTTCGGGGAAGTGTATATCTCCTCTTCTCGCATGGCTGCATCCACTTTCTGTCCCTGCACACATCAGAGGGAATTAGATGTTTATCAGGAAGAATTACAGTCCAGAGCAGCCATTGCATGACGTACTCAAAAGCCACAAGAGACCATTTTCTGTAGGGTGTTGACATCTCAGATTCTTTACCCCACAGCTGCCGTTACATATAGTTAAAATAAGCCACAGATCAGTTCATAACAAACATGAAAAGCTGCTGAAAATAGCTAGCATGCTCTACAGTGACATACATTACTTGCTGATTTGTTTAAGAGAGTACAGGTTGACAACAAAGGTTTGGTAATATCTGTTTTGGATTTTTACTTTTGTAAAATTGGTTTTAAGAAGATAAGAAGCATTTCTTACAGTTTAAATCTGTCTGAGTCTTTCAGGGTTCATGGAGAAATGCATGCTCCAATTTACATAATTCCCTGACCCTTTGCTACCTACTTGTTCTGGTTGAAGTGAATAAGTCAAACTTTAATGTGATTATGTGGTCAGATAATAACACAGAGCTCTTCATCCAATTAAACTGCTCTGCAAGGTGTGTAGTATCTGATAAACCACAGACACTACAGAAAAGAAAGAAACCCTTGTTTTCTCTTTCATTTTTTTTGTTCTCTGTCAGTTGGCCTTTGTTTCCCTTTTATGTCATGGGATTACGTTAAGCAGTTTATGCCCCTTGCTTATTTTTCCTAGGAAACCATCACTTAATCCCAGTTCCTTGTCTTTGTGCAGGTTTGTCACTGCAATGGACTTTTGCTCTCCCTTGTATCTACTGCAGTATTTCAGGTCAGTTATTTTTCCAGTTTCTTTACTTGGTGTGAAGTGCTATATCACTTTTTCCTCAGCAGCCTGGTAAAGCTGATTCTCCTCTGTTCACCCTGTATAAACCTGGGGTGTTTCAGGTACAGGCAGTAAACCTGTGCCAAGGCAGAACAATCAAGGTAATGGTGAGATGATACAAATTACAAATCAACATAAAAGTGGCCTTTGCCATCGTATTGCAGCTACAAACATATAGACACAGTGATTTCACATGATAACTTCAAACCAGGTTGTGTTTTCTGCAGATTCAATGTGACTGGGAGTAAACTTTCACTAATATACAGTCTTTCCTTAATGCAAGATGTCTGTCACTTGTATAAGATAATGAGACTTCATTCCTATTAACAAAAAAGTGTTTCTGGCCTAAAGACATGATGCTTGCCTATGTACAAATCACCATTTTCTCTCATGTGTTCACTTGTGTGAGCAGAATATAGCACAAACTATTATGAATATATCCAAAGCTTTAAGAATTGCCATTTTCCCCAAAATTGAATTGATTGTTGGTGAAGTCAAAACATCTCCTTCTTATAGGCAGTACCAAAAAAAAAGACAGTGGGACATTTTTACAGCCTTCCTTCCAAGAAAGTGAAAAGTGCTGACATCTTAAAATCCAGAAAATTCTCTGCTTTAATAATAAGCCATTTAAAAGACAAAAGAAAACACTGATGTTCTTGAAGTCAATGACAGGGCACTTTAAAAAAATATCAGGAAAGAAACCCATTGTGAGATACTTCTATCTCACAATAAATACTCTTGTTATATATCTCACAACAAATACACTTTTATTTAAATAATTAGTAACAAGTCTGCAGAAGACATAGCAAGTTGTAGTAAATCATGAGTACAGTCTAATGGTACACAGTGGTGTGGAGTTACCTGCTTAGATTTTTGTAGGCTGACTGCCAGAGTAGTACATCTGGGAGCACAGACTGAAGATCATATCATATCATCATATCACATCATATATCATATCATATCAATCATATCATATCATCAGACTGTATCCACAAGTAGATATTGATGCCCTTTATATTTTTTTTCTTTTTCCTTTTTTTTTGTTTTCCTGTTAGTCAGTAAGGGGGAATAATGCCATAGTGGATAACCACCTCTCCGAGGTCTGTGTTAAAAGCTTGTCACGAAGACTAATATCATGTTGGGATATGTGGACAAGAGAGTATTAAGTAAGAGATAAATGACCTTGTCTGTACTTAAGTGTGTCAAGGTGGACAGCACATGCAGGATAGTGATGTTCAATCCAGATATCAGTGAGGGTGAATAAATAGAGGATCTGAGGCAGCATTGGATTGTCTGTTTAACATTGTTAAAATTATATTTACATATGTTTCTATCTTTGAATTCAACTCTAAGCAAAATCCTGTCATCTGTTACATTAAGTATTAGACTGGACAACCTTTTGTGTCTTTAAATTCCTTAAAGTCCTCTGTCCTTTCCTTCTTTTACTTCGAAATCTTTACTTAGCCTTCTTACTGTTTCCTTCCTTTATAACTACAGCAGATGAAGCTCTTCCCTCACAGTAATATTTCACACTGTAGTCTTCTCTACTGCAGCTCTCAAGCAGCCCTGTGGAAATCACTGAGTCTCGTTTAGGGGACAGGGGGTTAAGCATTGCCTTAGGTATGCCCACAGCACTTGCAGCTCTAAATAAAGATATGGTTTTAATCAAATCTTATGCTTCAGGGCTTTTATGACTGCCTGTGAAAATGGAGAAGAATATTTTCTTTCTTTTTTTCTCACTCTTTTTTCTGTAAGAACAATCGACCATTTTTATTTTAGGTTTTTGCTTAGCTTGTATTCTGACTTATTCTCCAAAACTGATAAGGGGGGCTATTTGTTGAGGGTGAAAATGGTGCAAGAGCAAGCAGAGGTCAGGATAAAAATGAGAAGCCTGTTCTGGAAGTAAATATACTCATGATCTTTCTTTGTGCACTTAAAGTCTAGCCAAACACCAGCTTTAGGGAAAATACCGATTTGGCACCTGGGAAGAACTGCTGTTATGATGGCTTTGCTTTTGTTTTTCAGTCAGTGGTGTGGATTATTGTCTTCTGGATGTGGCCTCAGCTATGAGCTGAATTGTCTTCCCTGTCATCTGCCTGTGGAGTGGAACTGTTTATTCCCCAGAGGAGAGAAATAATCCTTCTGTCCTTTAGCCTAACAGTTTAGTTCAATGACAGTGTTAATCAGGGGCACCTGTTTCTATGCAGCTAAGTATTGCATTGGTTTAACTGTACCTGAAAAGGTAACCTAAGTATTAAAAGAGGAGAGAAATGTAATAGCCTTTATTATTTAGGAAGTCAAAATAAGGGTACAAAGGTCTTTCCTGCCTGTAAGATCTGTGAAATAAACAGAAAGTCATACCTCATTTTTTTTCACAGTTTCCAAATATACTTAATCTTTTCTTTAACCCTGAACTGTTTCATTTATTATTTCTTTTTCAATATCACAGCTTGAAGCTATATGACTGGTTCTTTCTTTTTCAGTCTGTTCCTTTCACTAAGTGCATGTCCAGATTACTCTTTCATGCCTCATTTACTGTGCCTTGCTGTACAAAGATATCAAGTGTTTTGTTAGCTAGTTTACTCATCCTGCTGCACTGCAGGTTTTCTGAGGCTTTTCTCTGCACTGTCTCTCTGCATGCTTCCCTTTGTTTCGCTGCAGCACCACGGATGCTGCCTTGACTGAACACGGTCCCTACAAATTATTTTGATCTCTCCATTTAGCATTGGTATGTTAAAAGTGACATGGTTTAAATATAAACATATGGAATAAAACATTAATTTCTGATACAAAGACAAGGCAGATAAAGGGTGAGCATTATGATTACATGCCTTTACCCCACAGAGGTATGTGATGTTGAGTGTGTGAGGTGCCAGGAGGGGAGCTGGGTTCTGGCCAGTGCAGAGCAGCAAGCTATGCACTTGGGACCCTGGTTCAAGTGAGATAAGGGATACCTGGGCTATGTTTCCTTCTTTTCTATTACTAGTTGAACACTTAAATTTTATGAGCTCAAAGCTAAAGAAGACGTGCTTCACCTCAGTTGCTTAGGTGTGACACAGGTGCTTGAAGTAATACTTTTCTTCTGTGCTGAGGCTGAGCTCAGTGTGACTATTTCGGGATCATCTCCTTGAAGCCTTCTTTTAAATACTGATGTAGCTTATGACATCTCCCCCTCAGGGTTTCTCTTTTAACTACCATTTCCTTTTAGAATTACTTCAAGTTCCTCTCTTTGCTATAAAGCTGAGGAAAATCCCTGGGAGATGGGCACACTCTGCACTTGGAGGCAAGGATGCATCTGCTGGAATGAACACTGCCAAAGGCAGATGGGACACCAGCAACATGCCTTGCACCAATGTCTCTGTCACGGGGCTCTATGGAAGGCCAGTCTGCTTGTTTAGTTTCTTCATGACTTCACGTAGTGTTGTATAACAGATCTATTCCCACCTCCATTTCCAGTTTTTTGAGTTTCTGGTATTTCAGCACTCAGAAGGAAGGTCTCCTGCCATTTGGAGATCTTACATCCGTGGAAAGTAATATTACATCAGCTCTAGTTTGGTCTTAAAGTTTCAGCAACTATTATAGATTTATAAACCCTGCAATTTCACACTGTTTGAGAAACAAAACAAACTAGTGTTTAGTTCAAATGGTGAGAGTAGGCATGTTTCTACATGCAAAATGAATCACCAGAATATATCAACCAGTCAAGTATTGTATATTTTTTCCTAAAGTCAAATTACCTTCCAGAGTGATGGAAAAACCCTTATACTTTAGAGAAGTCCAGATGCCTAATTTCCAGTAACTTCACTCCCTCTCCAGCATGTTTTTTCACTAAAGTTCTTTGAAAATTAATTGAGAGTTAGCTGCTGTTCATGTGTGGGTGGAGAATCAACCCTTAGCTCAACAGAAAAAAAATAAAGCAGATGTAAATCAGAGGAAATTTTTATTTTTAGTAAACTTGAGCGTGTATGCAGAGATGGGGAATATAAGCCATACATTTGCAGTTATCTAACCTGATTTTAAATTGTACAGATTGAAGTCAGGGGCGTTTATATCTTTGTCTTTTGTATTTTAGGATATTTATTCCAGCTGACAGCTACAGGCAAAAAACCCCCCAAACCTAAGGTTTCTAGAAGCCTGCTCCAAAAAATGAGGGGGTTAATATTCAATTGTTTAATTAAAATGAAACTTTCATTTTAACAATGAAAGAAAACTCTCAGTAAAATGACAATTTGGTTCTTGGAGAAGGTGATTATTTAATCCCAGAAGTTTCCTTGTTCCTTATCTTTATTACTTGAATACAATAAACTTTGTGTTTGCTTTAATAAAAAAATCCTTACTAAAACAATAAATAACACAGTTTTCCTTTATTTAGAAAGCAATATACTTAATTTAGTTGATTTCTAAGGTGATAATCCTCTTGAATTATTGGGTTTTAAGTGGCTGCTTATTGAATTTCTTCCGCTGATATCCTGCTGACCCTCAGGCCTTCCTCTCCCTGAGATGTGGGTACAATTGGTCTTCCACAAATACAAATGAGCCCCTCTGTGCAGTAGACGAGATCCTGGTGGCTTTCAGTGTCCTTCACTGTCCTGTGCATTTCAGTGAGGAAGGGAAAGCTTGCTGTTGTCTGTCCAAACTGGATAAATAAATGAGTGGGATATGTGGTCCAAGGTGGTATTAGTGTTTCTGTTCAACATATTAGTGTTGTATTTCTCTTCAGGTATTAATGTTTCTTCCCTGCACAGAGAAGACTAAGATGTTTCTTCATCATTGTGGTTTCAGCAGATCCATGCTTGGCAGAGGAAGATGCAAGACTGTCAGTAAAACCAGCATGCACTAGGAAATCCCTGAGATTCCCTGGTGTTACACAAAACTGGGGAGTCTGCAATGGATTTGGAGTACAACTTTGAACTCATTTCCTCATAGAGGTTCCACAACACTTTTCTACCGTCAAGGAAATACATTGCCCTTGTAGAACAGGTTATTCCAAGGAATAGGATTTGGAGGCCCTCTGCTTCTCTTTGTGGAGACTCATTATCTCTCATAATCTTTCCCTGAGGCTGCTGGAAGACAAGGATCAAGATGTTAGCAAAAGTGTAGGAGGTACATAAGCAACTTTCCATTCAGTTCAGAAGTAAACAGGGAGGTAGTCATCATCACAGGACACAGGGTGACATGAAGCCTTCAAGCTGTGAAACCCTACGCTCTCTTCAGAATAGCTTTTTAAAAACCTGATTTCATTCTAGCTAGAAAATACGAGCAAGTTTTACTTGGGCTTACCCCAGTTTCAAGTATGTAATTGCTTTCCCACTTGCTTTTAGAGACCTAATATTTCCCAGTGTCTCTATTTTTTTGGGGAGGGTCCTTGTGATATAACACTACGACACTGTTCTTCCCAGTTCTGAGCATATTGCATATCTGGTCTCTGACAAATTGGAGAAAACTCATAGCTTTCTGCTAGGATGGTCTCGGGAAATGTATGCAGGGGGCCTCTTCAAACACGAATTGCCGGCTATTTTCTCCAGACCGAGCTCCCTCCTGTTGTGAACTACATAGGAATTACATCAGGCTTGTCCCAGGATGGCAAGCTGCATACATGTGGTCTGCCCTGGGATGTGGCAGTGAGAGCCCTGGGCTGTTGTCAGCAGAACTAGCTTCATGATCAGGAGAAGGAGATGCAGTTGTTCTATCTGCTGTAGCTAAGGACTCCTCTGAGCTAAGGGAAAGTATGTCTCCTTCAGTTGGCACCTCCTTGGGAACTTATGTGAGCCTCTCCATTTTTCCACATAATTGTGTTCAGAGAAATGGTTCAAAAAGGAAAGTTGCCTCCCAGAAAGAATGAAGGGCAGACACATGGCCACACAGAGGAGGCAAGATGAAATTCTGATCCTTGTCTTTATAGTAATTTTGACATTTCTCTGACTTATTATGATGTAAAATCAGTGTAATTGCAGTACCCTTAGGGGACTTAGAGTTTGTTCTGAGGTTGAAAAGGGAATTTATGCTGTATATGCGTAGTCAAAAATGCTACTCTGACTCTGTGACTATTTTAACATCAGATACATTGTCATCTCTCTTGTACAAGCTTCTTCTATGACTGCATCTTTCTCTTATCATCACTTCTGGATTAAGGGTGAGCCTGTTATCCCACATTTGTTTCTCCCCTTCTACCCTGGCTCCCAAAGGGCTACCTTTGCCCAAAGGGTCAGGATGTCAGAAGAAATATGTGTTTAGGAGCTAGTCCGGAAAGGAATTTTTGTTGGATATTCTTGATTTGTCAAGGCTATGGCAATACTCTGGAGACATATCTCTATGACGAATATTCCAGCATCAGAAGCTTTTGAATTTGTTAACAGAGCCTATCTGGAAAATTTTAACACAAAAAGATTCATTTGGTTCGTACTTTTAGTTGACTATATAGTCTAGAAATTTTGATCTTCACTAAAGGGTGAAGAAAAAAAGCAAATGTTGAGACTGAAAGCAAACTACGTGTTATTAAAAAAAAAAAAAAAATCTGAATTGACCTGATTCAAGTTGTTTTCAGAGGAGTAGCTTGCAAAACAATAACAAAATTTCAATATTTTGTTTCATTTAGGATCAGAAATAAGTTCAAAGACTTAAAAATTCTCCCATAACAGGAAGACTCTTTCTCAAAAGTCTACCACACCCACTCTTTTAGCAACCTTCAGGAGCCAAGGATTGCAGCAGGCATCTGTGAAAGGGAGTTCAGTGAGGGCCAGAGCACGTAGAGTGTTTTAAACACTGTTAGTGCAATAGCAGAATAGCCTACCTTCTCCAACCTGTCTAGTGTAAACAACAGATTCTTACTTTGACATGGAGCTCAAGAATCAAAATTGAAATGTTTAAAAAAGGATGTGCTGCTAACACTTGGTTTTGAGTAGGATAGCCACTGGTCCTTCACCTAAAAAGAAAATCTGTCTCTTACAAGGATCACTCTCCCTGGCTGAATTATTCATCCATGGCATAGAGGAACTGTAGCCTTTTATGAGCTGTTCTTTTCTACCTTGGTGTGTTCTGTTTTGTGTGTTCCTTGGCCTCTCTGAGGCCTCAGTGAGTGGCTCACTATATGTGTTTTTGCAATCATTTTCTGCTCTGCTTATCTGATTGGGTTCGTTTTGAGCTATTTGTAGACAGCACAAAAAGAGACCAGATTAAAATCAATGCAGACATTGTGTTCCCACACATGCCCTGTATTCCTAGGTATTAGAAATGGGAATGAGTCATCCAGCAATACAGTTAAGTACTGACAAATGGTTGTCTAAATCTCTGATAAGTAAAATCTCTTTGACTTATTGCATATTTTCTGTCTCCACATGCTGCTGGTATAAATCTAAGACAAAAATCTACTCTTGGCCTCCCCAAGGACAGAACTTGCTGTCTTTGCTCAGGTATATTTTCCAATGAAATGCGTGGGAGTTTTGGGGACTAGAGCACTGAGACTAAATTTATGTCTTGGGACAGAGAAAAATAAATCCTCCCTTATAAACAACATTTGTCTGTAGCAATGCAAATGCACATGTGTCTCTGCAACCCTAGAACAATGATATTTTTAAAGCTTTGTTTGTAATGTTGCTTCTCTCCAGCTCAAGGGATGTCTCACTTTCTAAATCATGCTGGTTTTAGCTGTTAAAAAGCTAACAATGGAAAGAAGAAAAGTGATGACTGTGATAGAAAGGATAATAAAATATCACCTGAAGACAACTTAACGTTTTATCTGTAGTGTTTATTTTGAGCATATTCCTTGAGAACTGGGTTGGTTTAGCTGCAGGGCAGTAGTTAAAAGTCTTTTCACAACACCAGAAGGACAATTTACTAGATATACTATTTACGCAAAAACTTGCATAGGAGTTTACTCTTAAGGCTGTGCTTAAATGAAAAACAGTCACACAAAATGATTATGTCAGAAGAATAGAAT